>JANHMN010000188.1:0-19575 GCA_030674055.1 Rhabdomys pumilio
TATATAAATCCCAGTCCTAGACTGAAGACCTGAGAATTCAGAAAGGGAGGCAGGTGATGATGCAAATCCAAGAATATAAGAACCATGAACGCTGAGGCAAAAAAAAAAAAAAAAAAGGCAGTTGGAAGAAGGGAGGGGCCGGAGTCCAGCCGGAGAGTAGACTGGGGCTCACAAGTACTTGATACATCTAAGAGAGGCTGGTGGATGGGGCAGAAACCAGTCTACAATGCAGAAAGAGAGCTCCAAAGTCAGTGTAAACATAAGTCAAGGAAAAGGAGTCAGCTGCCAGTCGGGAGGCTTGATTGCTTTTACTGTTGAAGTCATTTGTGACCATAATGCTGGTATAGTAAAAAAATTTGCAACCACTGGAAAGGAAAAGTCTTGGCATTTGTTAGCATCTTATGTTCTCATCCACCATTTTGTTTCATTTCATTGGGCTTTCCATTGCTTCAGATTATTTTTCATAAAAACCTTATTTCCATACAGTATACTCTGATCATGGTTTCCCTTCCTTCATCTCCCAGATCTTCCTCAGCTCCCCTTCCCCCAACCCCGACACCCTTCCAACTTCATGCCAACTTCCTCTCTCTTAAGAAACCAAACAGACAAACAGACAAATGAAAAAGTCAAAAACAGCAACAACACAATAACAAAATAATAAAAACAAACCAAACTAACAACAAAAGAAAGACACAAAGAAAGCAAGGAAGAAAAGAAAAAAGAAAGAAAATTAATGAATATGCATGTAGTGACACACGCATATAAACAAACAAAACCCATAAAAACACAAAGTCAGAAACCATAATATATAAACAAAAGATCAGTCAAGTAAAAACAGCAATAACAAAAACCAACTTTGAGTTCATGTGTGTTGGCCGTCTACTGCTGGGCATCTACACTTAGGATGGGGCTTCCCCTAAGTGTGGTTTGTATACCCAGTGAGACTCCATGGGTAAAAACTAATGTTTTTATGTGTGAGCAGTTATCAGTTGGAGATAGCTTCATGGTTAGGGGTGTGAGACATTGTGCAATTTTCCACCCTGCCTGGTTTAAGACTGTGTGGTCTTTGTATGTGATGCCACAGTCTCTGACAGTTCTTCTATGGATTAGTCCTGTTGTGTCTGAAGACATGTTTCCTTAGTGTATTCCATCTCCACTGGCTCTTACAATCAATCTTTCTGCCTCCTCTTCTGCAATAGTTCCCTGATCCCTGAGGGGAGGGGTCTGATGAAGGCACTCCATTTAGCACCAAGTATTCCAAGGTCTATTACTCTCTGCATATTGTCAGACTGTGAGTCTCTGTATTCGTTTCAACCTACTGCAGGGGAGTTTTCTGGTGATGGCTGAGCAAAACACTGACCTGTGATTTGGGAAAACACAAAACTAAAGCTAGCATACTACTGTCCATGGGCAATGAAGGACAGCAGAAAGTCTTCTACAGTCCCTTCTCTCTATATTTCTGCCAGAAATCTCTTAACCATAGAGGATTTGTGGAAAATGTAGAGGCAGGGATGTTCCCAAATCTTTAGCTCAGAGTTTTTCTTCTCATTTTTCCTCTTTAAGTGAGAATTTTACAGAGAGAAACAAGTGGATCTAACATATATCAAAATAACAAAAAATTATTATTCTCTAAAAAATTATAAAGACAGTGCTCATTTCAGAGAGAGCATTGGGGTAACTGTATTAGTACATGTACTTTTGTATCTACAAAATACTATTTTTTTAAAGATTCATTTTACTTATTATTTATGTGTACATGTGTATATCTTTATGTGTGGGTATGTCACCATCTGTACAGTGCCTGAGGAGCCCAGAAGGTGTTAGATCCCTTGGAACTAAAGTCACAGGTGTTTGTGAGACTCTCAATGTGAGTACCGGAATTCAAACTAGGGTCCTTTATAAGAAGAGAATGTGCTCTTAACCTCTGTGCTATCTCTCCAGTCCTTCACTTAGTTTTTTTGTTGTTGGTTTTTTTTTGTTTTGTTTTTCTGTTTTTTTTTTTTTTTTTTTTGAATTTAAGACTTCTCTTTTTTCTGGCATTAGCAGTTGTGATCTCTTCCTTTACTGAAATCACAGGATCCCACCATCAACTTTCCTTCCCACTCCATGCTTCTGACTAAGCAATTTCTGCATATGGCCTCTCGGTCTTGTTGGCCAGGCTGCTGGAGCAGAGTGCTAATGTCTGTGCAAGCTCCCCACCCATGGAAGGGTTTATTCTTTCTCCCAGTAACTGAGCACTCAGTTGTCATTCTGCTGTAAAATATCAGTGTTCACACTGATCAATGTCGAGCTTTGCCCAAAATCATAGTTCAAAGCCTCAGAGATAAAGGCTGTAAGTTATCATAAGCTAGGATCAAAATAATATATGCCTCTGTGTTGTGGTAACCCACCGTGGACCTGCCGGCAACCCCAGGGTAGCACGTGCTCACTCTTCCCACTAGCTCCACACACAACTGCTTTTTCCACAGATTTTTTTTTTTTGCTAGTGCAGTTTTAGTTTAGTCTACAAATTAAACTAAATTGCAGTTTCAAGAGAAAAATGTGATTATCCAGCATGCTCCCTGCCTAGATTTTCATGTTAATTTTGAAATCATTGTTGAAACTAGCCTTCAAACCTGACCCTGGAGTCTGACTGTAGCCTAGACAGTGAGAGAAAAATAGAAAATGCAAGTTCTTTCAGTCACCTTTGAGTAACTGTAACATTAATGCTGGACACAAATACCTTCATTTTAGAGGAGAGGATTTGCTCTGATTCATGGTTCCTGAGAGCTCATCCAATGGGTGCTTGGCTCCATGAGTTTGAACAGAAGATACCCGCAGAGGGAACATATCAAAATGGAGCTTTGTCACCTCGATGCAGACAGCAAAGATGGGGCTACGGGAAGAAGCAAAATATACCTAAAAGGGTCTTCCCCTATGACCTACTTCCTGCAGGTATGCCCCACCCCCTATGAACTACTTCCTCCAGGTATGCCCCACCCCTGTGAACTACTTCCTCCAAGAATGCCCCACCCCTATGACCTACTTCCTCCAGGTATGCCCCACCCCTATGACCTGCTTCCTACAGGTTTACCCTACCTGCTATGACCTACTTCCGGCAGTGTGTCCCACCTCCTGATCTTTTCATGGCTCCCAGGAAAGCATGACCCTGTGGGTATCACTCCAGTCTCTACCATAGCACACACTAAAGTAAGATGACAGCAGGATGCGAAGACTCTGGGAGGCTGGTCTCTTGGGACCACACATTACCCATGCATCTCCACTGGATTTCTGCTGACGGACATGCACTGGACAGAAAATACCATTTTTCTTCTCCACCGAATGGTATCAGCTCCAGGTACTCTCTTTCTTCAATCTTTTCACAAATTATTAGGAAAGAAATTAGTTATAACTTTACTGAGAGACGTGTGATGTTGATCATATTACTGTGAAGAAGGAAACTTGGAGGCAGGGTGGAAACGCAGCAATTCGGGTTTCCCAATTTAATGGGAAGAGAATGCCCCCCTGTTGCTGTGTGAAAACTCACCAGACACCAATGTGACATTTTTGTCACTTTGCATATGAAATAACTTCACAGCCACTTGACTGTGCCACCCAGGTGTGAGCTGTGCAATCCAATGTAGACACCACCAAGACCAAGCTGCTTCTTGGAAAGTTGGATAATGGCCTGTCTCTTTGGTGCTTACATTGGCAGAGTGGTTTGGGGAAGGACCGACTGGCTTCCCAACTTGCTTCCTGGCTTGCTCTTTCCTGCCTCTTTAGCCAGGGAGGGCAAGAACAGGCAAAGAAGATGAATGGAATATTTGAATAATGAGGGCACACTCCTCGGGTTAGCTTCAGACTCTCTAGGCCTTTCACATGTGAAAAACAAACAAACAAACAAACACCTTCCTTCTCCTAAGGACTCTGGTGACCTCTGCATATCTATCTGACCTCAACTCCCTAGCAGGCAGTACTCCTCTCCCTGGTCACTTTACCCTCCTCCTAAGCATGCAATGGTCTTCTGGTTGTCTGAGCTGCCTGCCCTGCTGCTGGTCGTACTGATGTTAGATCTACTGTCTCTCTGTGTTAGCTAGCAGGCTCCTCTCGAGGCAATCAATGGGGACATTGAGAAGGAAGCCATTCATTCATCTTCCCTGCAAAGGAGGGTGCTCTGCAGTTGTTTCTCTGTGCATGTATGATCTTTGAAATCACATGTCCGCTCTATTTTGCCTTTTTCTTGCTGTGATGGACAATGACCAAAAGCAGCCTGGGGAGAAAAGAGTCCAGTTGACTTACGTTTTCAGGTAACAGTTTGTCACTGAGAGAAGTCAGGGAGGGAGCTCAAGCAGAAGCAGAGCCATGAATTTTAGAGAATGTGGTTTACTGGCTTTCTCCCAGCTTCTGTCAGCTTGCTTTCTTGTACAGCCCAGACCCACTTATCCAGGCAGGCATGGCTACTCCCACAATGGGCGCTACCCTTCTTTATCAATTATAAATCTAGAAACTGCCCTTTAGACAAACCCATAGGCCAGTCCCATCCAGGTAATTCCTCAACTAAGGTTCCCTCTTCCTGGACTAGTTTGAGTTATATTGACAATAAAAACTTCCCATCATGGAGTTTTCTTGAGAAACTGGAAAACTTGTCTCATATAAATTGGTAACAAACTCTGTTTTCTTTTTTATACATGTTTTTCTTTATTTTATGTGTATGACCGTTTGTCTGTATGTATGTCTGTGCACCACATACATGCAGTGCCTGTGGAGGCTAGAAGAGGGCAATAGATCCCCCAGGACTGGTGTTACAGATGGCTATGAGTAATCATGTGGGTGCTGGGAAATGAACTCCAGTTCGCTGTAAGAGCAGCCAGAGCTCTAGCCACGGAGCCCCCTCTCCTGGCCCAAACTCTGGTATTTTTGTACAGACAGAAAATCACTGAAAGGTTTAAAAAGTCGATCCCTCCTTTAAATCCCAACCAGGTTGGGATTCTTTTAAGACTAAGGTCTGGCGCTTGGTCAACAGACTCTCAGTGAACTCTTCTGGGCCCTTTTGTGCATGGCAGTTTTGGATCATAGCCTCTGGCTTTCTTGCTCAGGTTGGGAGAGATGTAAGTTTCTGTCTGTGCTGTGAGCAGTCTCAGCAAAACAAAGCTCGATATCTTAAAGGGTTTTTCTTAAGAGACCTGCAGCCGGGTTCTCTACTGATTCTTAAACTTATCTTAATTCACTGCAGGATAAGTAAAATGACTTCACATGAGCCCCAAGGGATAGCAACATGAAGGTCAGACTAAGATTTTTCCCAACCACTTCTATTCTACAAACAAATAGGGGTGTGGTTATTTTAATGAGATGGCCTCCATAATCTCAGGAATTTGGATGTGTCCTCAAGTGATGGTGCTGTTTGGGAGGTTTACGAGGTATAGCCTTGTTGAAGGAAGTAAGTGACTAAAGGCAAGCTTTGAGAATTTAAAACCTGAAGTTAGTTTTTCCTCTTCCCCTCCCTTCTCTCCCCCTCCTCCTCTCCCTTTCCCCTGCTATCAGTTCCAGATGTGAGCCCTCAGCTTCCTGTTCCTACCTCCACGCCTCACTCTGCTATCACAGGCCACACCCCTCAGGGATGAGAAGCCCAAATAACTTTTTTCCTCTATAAGTTGTCTTGCTCATGGTGTTTTATCACAGCACCAGAAAAGTAACTAATCAAGGGGGATTCTGGGTATTTGGTTTTGGTTTGGTGGATTGTTTGGCCCTGTTGCTGAGGCTGCAGTTTAGTGACAAGAAATTAAGGGTACGTAATTCCAGCTCCTGTTCCCCTTGGCCTCCCTCAGAAGACGAGCTTCTCATGGGAGTAGAGCCCAGAGGCAATGCAGGTGGCCTTGGAACTGATTCCCAACATTAAACAGAAGAGGGAGCTGTTTTATGTCTCCTCTTTTGACAGTTGCTTTATCTTATTTCTGTTTGTTCCCAAGTAATGACATCTCTCATTTTTAGTGTTCCATGTCTTTTTTTCTCCACTCAAAAGTGCCTCCTAATCTGGCACAATTCGATTTTCTCTCGAATTGGAGAGTAAGATGAAAGTCAACAAGGAGTCTTACTTGAAGCAGCTCCTCGTCTTCTCCCATGGCTACCCATACCTTCCCTCCATTCCCTCTGCATCTAGCAGCTACTGACTTGGATTTCTCAAGACAGTGTCCATACATCTGCTCCAGCCTCAGCTGCACTGGGATGGGTGCTATGCTGACCTGCTCTGAGCTGCCAAGAGGATGCCTGCCTGAATCCTGGGAGCTCCACCTATTCTCCTATTCTCTGTTAGGCTACGAGTCTCTCTTGCATTAATTCTTACTAACTTTTTAATGCAAGATTCTCATATTCTCTCTCTCTCTCTCTCTCTCTCTCTCTCTCTCTCTCTCTCTGTGTGTGTGTGTGTGTGTGTGTGTGTGTGTGTGTGTGTGTGTGTGTAGCTGCCTGCAGCCACGATCACCAGGTTCTCCTGAGACGAAGCCTAGGAATTAACGAGAAGGAGGTCGAGAGAAATGTGGGGCCAAGACAAGTATTCTGATCAAGGCCCGAAGTTTAATAATTTGCTTTCACATATAAAGGGGAAGCCCCACCACCAGAGTCTCTTCTCAGTTCAGCCCAGGGGCTGGGTAAGGAGATAGCAGTCTGGAAGGTGTCAAGGCTTGCTCAGCAGGCAGTCTATTCTTCTTAGCTCTGTAGCAGACCTCAGGGTGCCAAGACTGGCAAGGCAATGCCTCCTTCTAGGTCCTATTGTTGTTTGGTCTTGTTGTGGTCAATGACTTGCAGGCCTGCTCAGGCCTGGGGGAAGGGCACATGTGTGTGTTTGTGTGTGTGTATGTGTGTGTGTCATAATGTTTGTTATTGTTATGTTCTTAGGTTTTAGGGGAGAGGGTATATTTTCAAACCTGCTTCTACTCCTAAATAGGAAATCATCTGTGGCTGCAGGAGTTACTTGGTGGTTTTGAAGACTCCCAAATTCGGGAGACCCTTACTCAAAGTCTCAGGAAGTCGCGAACACCCACAAACTCCAAGACACCATACCTGGATGCAATCAGCAGAGGTTTATTAGGGAAGAGAGCTGGCAGCCAGCATTCAAACTGCACACTCGTGCACGAGTACAGTTTGACCCCGAGTGGTGCGCTAAGGAGCTTTTTATAGTAGGGGGTAGGGAAAGGAAGGAATTTTCGCGAGGTTACACATGATTGGTTGTTTTATAAATTTTGAACTCAGCAAGCTGTAACACTGGAAAAGACCTCAAGCCGGGGAGGGGTAACCAAGATCAGTGGAAAGTTAGTTAGTTCTTGGAACCACCCAGATGACTTGCATCTTTCTTTGTCAGGAATGTGTCTTCCTGCTTTGGGCCTTCCCCACCCACAGGTGGGTTCTTTTCCCTGAGGCTTGAGGAATGTTAATACTCTTCCCGAGATGTATCCCCGGGAAGTGAAGGCCTGAAACCTTACATTCAGTTCTGCCTTCTTGGAACTAGTGAGCCTGTATATATTTTATAAAATGGTCTTTATAATTTTTCACTCTACAGTTTAGAGCATATATTGCTCTTCCAGAGGACAAGAATTCACATCCCAACATCCACATGAAACTGCTCACAACTACCAGTAACCCCAGCTCTTGGAGATCTGACACCCTCCTCTGGCACTGAGGCATCAGTACTCACATGGACACACATGTATATAATTTTAAATTATAAAATAAACACTTAAAAATTATGAAGTTATCTATTCTAATCTTAAAGGAATATCTGGGCAACCAGGAAGCAGAGAGAGAGAATGACATCAGGAGTTGAGGGCAAGATTCAGCTCCCAGCAGACATCACCATCATGCACTTCCTCCAGCCAGACCCCACCTCCTTTCTTCCCTTTTATCACCTCCCAGAAGAGCCACCCAGCTAGAAATCCATCAATAGATAGATCCACTGTAGAGTGAAAAATTATAAAGATCATTTTATAAGATATATACAGGCTCATTAGTTCCAGGAAGGCGGAACTGAATGTAGGATTTCGGGCCTTCACTGCCCCATACATTCCTCAAGCCTCAGGGAAGAAAATCCACCTGTGGGTGGGGTGGGCCCAAAGCAGGAAGACAGATTCCTGGCCACAAAGAAAAATAAAAAGGCATGCCCAGACAAGTCCTAACTAGCCATCCTGCCGCCTCTGCTAGTTGCTGATATTTGAAATAACCAATCATGTGTAACCGCGCCAAACTTTCCCGCCTTTCCCTACCCCTACCCATAAATAGCTCCCGCCTCTGGGGTTCAGGGTCGAAATCCCTTGTCTCCTGCGTGGGATGGGTTTCAACCCAAGGGCCCTTGTTATTAAACTACCTTATGCAAATGCATCAAGGAGGTCTCTCGGTGAGTGAGCGCTGGTCCAGACTTGAGATAGGGTCCCCTCGGGGGTCTTTCACCACCAATTAGGTCAAGGGCTCAGGATCAGTGTCTCTGGCAAAACCAATAGAGACACATCCAGAGTGTCCCTCATTAACCTACCAGGCCTGTCTCAATCCAATCAAGCAACCAACTGAGAATAACCATCACACTTACCTAAAAGCTGGGTTGTTTTATTTTACAAAATTCATCTTTAGTATTTGTAATTGTGTACATGTGTGTCTCTGCATGGCTATGTGCACACATGTGCAGGCACATACAATGTCCAGGAGGCTCAGATCCCCCTTGAAATTGGTGTCACAGGTGGCTATAAGCCACCCAGTATGGGTGCTGGGAACCCAACAATATGCACTCTTAACTGCTAAGCCATCTCTCTAGCCCCTAGCAAAAAGTTTTGTTTTTTCTTTGTTTGTTTTGTTTTGTCTTTAGATTTCAATCGAAAAGAGCTAAGAGAACAAGTTACCACCAGTCCTACAAAAAGAAAGCTCAGAAGCCCAGGCTCAGGAAGAAGCCCTTCTGTAGCTCCATCCAGCTAAGGAAAAACTTAAAGCCAACATGATTATCTCAGACATGAGCTGTTCCAGCATGGGCAAGGAAGAGCTCCAACCCCCTTCAGAATCCCTTGCTTGGTTTACTCTGTGTGATTTCATGCATAGGACAGGGATCCTGAAGGCCTTGTAAGTAAAATAAACAAAAAATAGTCTCAATTGTTGGTATAATTATAGATGATAGATAACATTGTAAACTCAAGAAAAGATAAGTGCAGAGGCTTTAAAGCAAGCACATGTCCCAAACTTCCCTTTGGAGGTCAGTATGCAGCCTCAGATGGTCATAATCATAACCAGTGTTTCTATATTTCAGTCACTATAACTAGTGTCCCTTTTTCTCCACAGAGACCAGTGCTAAGCTCTTAAGAAAAGAGACAGATACTAAAAAAATGTTACATTTTCTCCTTTTTTGACAAGAGTATTTTTGTATATTGTGAGCCTTTCTGAGTTGCCCATTACTAATCATCACTTAATGTATCAGACATTCTTTTCCATGTTTCATGGGTTTTGCGGTGTGTGTATATGGTGTGTGAGTGGTGTGTAGCATGATATGTATATATGGTGTGTGTGTGTGTATGTGTGTGTGTGTGTGTGTGTGGTGTATGTGTGTGTCTGGTATGTATGTGTCAGGTGTGTGGGTGTGGGGGAGTGGGCTGTGATGCTTACACAAGCATGTGTACATGTATGTATACGACTGGACACATGATCAGAGACTAGGATTGAATGCCCAATGTCTTCCTTGATGCTTTTTGCTATGTTGCTTTGATACAGGGTCTGTGACTGAAACAGAAACTCACTGTTTCTGGCTAGGCTGTTAGCCAATGAGCCCTCAGGATCTGTGTGTCTCTTTAACCTGAATTGATATAGGTATGGATGCATGCAACCATATCTGGCTTCTATATGTATTCCAGATATTCAACATCAATTCTTCATCCACTGCAATGTTGGCCAGCCACCATTTTTCATGCTTTAAAATATTCTATCGTCTTGTGGTTTTATGTACAAAGTACTACTCTGAGATCATATATATTTCTGTTATATGTACTAACCAACAGAAGTAAATGAATTACTGAACATAGTCTTGAATTATCTTTAAAATTCTATTTTGTTTATTAAAGTTATCTAGTATTTGGAAATGCGTTTTAATTGCCTTATGCTGAAAAGAATTACAATTGAAAAGAATTGTCTGACTGTCAAGCTGAATTTAATTTCCTCTAACTGCAGCCCACTATAGATTTATGATTAACCTCTTCCTTGCCAAGCCTTTCTTAGAGTAGATACTGGCTCAGGCTTTTAGTTAGTTCTGAAAGAGTTCATTACAGAGCAATATTCTATTTAAAAGTAGATTAAAAAATAATTAACAAATAGATTTCCAAATAGTCCAACAAATACCACCAGTAAACTTTAAACAATATCTTACATGATGGGGCTGGAGAGAAGGCTCAGTGGTTAAAAGCATTGGCTGTTCTTCCAGAGTACCAGAGTTCAATTCCCAGCGCCTGTATGGCAGCTCACACTATTAGTCTGTAAATCCAAGGGAATCCAATGCCTCTTCTGGCCTCCACAGGCACTGCCCTCATGTAATACATATACAAACACTAAGACACATTCTCAAGCATACAGCATACACATAAAATCAAATACATAGTTTTTAAGATTTTACAGGGATGGATCCTATTCAAATATACTATCAGTCTCTAGCTCTTGCTCAGACTTGCAGCACTTACAAGCTGTTCTAGGGAACTTCATTCATTCTCAAGCCTCACACTAGAAGTGACCTCTTCCTGGAAGCCTCCGTGAAGGGCTTTCAACTTAGAACCCAGGCTCACGTGCATCCCTGATCGTCTTCACCTTGGCCTACACAGTAAATAATTGACAAGCCAATCAATGACTTTCATCCCTGGTCAACGTGCTCCTAACCGATGGGTATATAATTAATGTAAATGGAATAAATAAAATGATGGCTGACCACGGATTAAGAACTATAAAACCTATCTCAGTGCTAGGTGTTTTGTATTAATTTGTTTATTTAATGTAGTTACTGTCCCCAGTTTACAAATCAGAAGTAGAGAAGTGCTGAGAAACTACCTAACATCAGGTAATTATTAGAGTTAGATTTGGATATAAGCACTCTGAACTGGACAACAATCCTCTTGTGTTGGTTTAGTACTGGGACTGAAGCCAGGGTGTAGCAAATTGTAAACAAATACCCCACCACCAAAATACAACCCCATCCTCTTGTTTGTGTTCTGAGGGTCTCTCTAAATTGCCCAGGCTAGCCTTGAAGCTGACCTCTTGTCTCCCAAGTTTTTGAGATTATGTGTCCTGGGCCAAAGGCACAGCATTTAACTACATCATGAATGATTAATGAGTTTTCAGCTTGTGTCGTGAGAGAGATTCAGGATAAGTCTGCCTTGTGAAGTGGGTGAGGCAACTTCCTGCTAAGTCTCATCATTAAGCAAAGGCTCCCATGCTGGCGATCATGTGACTGCTCTCATGGGCCACTGCAAATGCTACATGCCTCAGTAGAACTCATCAAAGTACAGCACAGCTGAGAAGGCAGGGATACCAGAAACCCTTCCAACCTGGATATATCACAACCCAAAATTCCTGAGACACGCATCCAGCTTTGCAATGTTATAATCATAATTTAGCAATTATGCTTCAGTCCTTAATAGCTCCAAGCCAAGTTCTTTTTTTAACTGAAATGTTTACCCTAATTCAGTATCATCAAGTCAATAATTCAATTTGTGAACGTTTACACCAAGTAATGAGGTTATTTATTAATTGTGTGCTCGGGCTCTGGTTATAATTAAAAGCACTCGACTCAAATCAAAGAAGTGGAAGAATGCTCACATTCTGCCTGAATTTTATACTCATGAAAATTGGTTGTTTTGAGCCAAATCATCTTATATTAAAAGCATCACTCACTGCAAAGGGCAAGTGTTTGATTCACCTTTAAAAGAAGACAGGAGATTATCCTTCAACAAAGTTGATGCAAGAAAGAGAACCTACTTGGTTGTTCAACAGCAGCCACCTCTCCCGTTCCGTGTTTTTATTCCCAGAGTATTACTGACTCCAGGACGCTGAATTTTGTTTCTCTTTTCAAGCTGGAAAAACCACCCCAACTATAACCTTGACAGATAACATCTCTACTTAGTTTTAGGTCCACTTTCCACTGAGTAATTCTCTAGTGTCTCTGCTAATCAGAAAACTTGGACCCAGGCACCATGGTTGCCTGCACCCTCACATTAGGCAGGTAGCTGTATGGCCAGAGGGCCTTCCCGACATGCGTTGCAAGCTTGATGCTCAAAGTGAAATCAGGATCATTCACCAAGGGTGACCTCATAACAGACATTCCTCAAGAATTTAACTTTTTAATTTATCAACATAAATCATCAAACAATATTAATAAATTTTCATAAGCAACTTTTTTAAAAGAAAGTTTTATTAATGTCATGAGAATGTCACACTCGGAGTGAATTTTGGTCATATCTGTTCTCCTCTCCACCCCTCAAAGCCTTACAATCTATCCCCTGCCCTCTCACTCCCTCCTCCCAACTCCATTATCTCTGTTTTATTTTTAATAATGCACTGTGACCAGTTAATGCTGTCCATATGCTTGGGTTTAGGGCCTTCTGCTGGAGCACGCTCAGCTCACCAGGAGTCACACTCTTAAAGAAAGCAGAGTCTTTCTCCCCTGGCAACCATTAACTTAGATGGGTATAGGGGCTCATGGGCTCCCTCCCTCCCACCCATGCTGCGATATTGACTGACTCTTTCTTGTACAGGTCTTGTGTAGGCAACCGCAGCTGACGTGAGTTCCATGAGTTCAGAGACCTATCTTATCTAGAAGACGCTGTTCTCTTCTGGTCCTCCATGACCCCTGGCTCTTAGACTCTTCCTACCGGTTCTTTGTTGATGACCTCTGAAGTTTGTAGAGAGCGGGTAGGATACAGATGTCCTGTTTATGGCTGAGCACTGCACACTTAGTCTCTGCACTTTGACCAGTTGTGAGTTTCTGACTTGAACACCATCCACCACACAAAGAAACTTCTCTGGTGAGTTCCGAGCTTAGTGAATATTTGAGTAGAGAGATTTGAATGTACAAGGTACTTTTAGTTTATGTCCATTTGACAAAGTATTAGTAGTAGGTTCACCCAAGGGGCCTGTGAAGTCCCCAACCATGGGTTCTTGGCCGGATCTGCAGTACCAAGGATGTATTTCCAAAAGCAGAAAGAGGTTGTTTACTGCCAGAGTGTTTGTGCCATTATTACACCCGTGGCCATATGTTATCATGCCATTCACTACCATGGCTCTCAGGGTTCCATGGGAAAGACTGTTGATGACAATCTACGTGGAAGTCTCCATAGCAACCTCCAGTACCATAAAAGATAGCCAGTAGGGAAGACTACATAAGAAACCTCAAGTATAAAAGTAAATTATTATAAATGCATGTCTGAATTAGATAATAGGTTTGTTTGTTTGCTTTTTGGCAGTGTTCATTTTTATAATCATAAGTGCCAATAAATTTTTAGTTATATAAGCAGTGTGTGTGGGAGGGGTTTTGTTAATGGAAGGAATTCTTGCTTGTTTAACAAACGTTATGCATTTTTTTATTCCTTCATCAAGAACACATGGTGATCTGAAATACAACTTCAGTTTTTGTGATCAATCATCTAAAAGCTTAGTCTTTCCCCACAATATAGAGACAAAACAGTGGAAACAAACTGATTCCAAGGAATTTGTCACATAATAAAAAGTTATTCATGTTGTTGTTGTTGTTTTATAGAAATGTATCAAGACAGCTCTTTGGGAACTCGTTACATTAACTTAAATTATATCTGTTATCCCTTCACTCAGAAGCACTGTGGTTCCACATGTGTAGAAAGAGCCAGGGAGTCAAAACATCATTCATTACAATGCACTTTTATGATAATGATTTTATTATAGGCTTCAGATCACTCATCAAAATGTTAGCACTAAATTCAATTACTTTCAAAGGCTAATACCTCAGTGTTTGGGGTTTTAATACAAACTGTTCATCTCTAAATCATACATGAAATTGCCCTGTAATTGTTTTTGCCTTTTCTGCCAATGGGGCTCAACATACACGGTTTCCCAGCCTCGTGAGAGGCAGAGGGCTGTTCTGGCTCTTCTACTCATTGCTTTGACAATTAAATTCACAGGAGTGTCAGCTGTGTGTAACAGGAGACTCTGCAGGAACTAGCCTGCAGATCATCCACCCAGGCTTAGAGACAGGATGGCTTTGGGTACCATTTAATTAGTTTCATCTTCATTATTTTCTTGAAGATTTATGTTTCTTCTGTGTCCCTACTTCGTTAGAGACATGTTTCAGCATTCTGTATTTAAGCAGAAATTTAGTCATGTTATTTGGTTCTCAACCTGGTAAGTGATATTTGTTGATGGCTTTTAAATTATTTCCTCTAAAAATTAATTTTTCTTTTTCATTTTTTTTTATATTTTCATTCTTCTGAGGAGATGTGTTCATGGTATGTTGTGTAGTGTGTTTTGAAGTGTACGTACTTGTTCTGTATGTGTGTGCAGCTGGTTTGTGTACTTTGTAGAGCCCGAAAGGAGTTTGTCTCTCCTCAATTTCTGTTTTGTCAGTGTTCTATCGCTGTGAGGAGACCATGACCATGGTAACTCTCAAAACATTTGACTATGGCTGACTTACAGTTTCAGAGGTCTAGTCGATTGTCAGCATGGTGGGGAGCATGGTGGCAGGCAGGCAGGCAGGCAGACGTGGTGCTGTGGAGGTAGCTGAGAGGTCTAGGTCCAGATGATGAGCAGGAAGAGAGAGGACACTGCCTGACATGGGCTTTTGAAACCTCAAAGCCCACCCCCAGTGATATACTTCCTCCTACAAGGCCACACCTCCTAATCTTTTTTGAATAGGGCCATTCCATGGTGACCAAGCCTTTAATTCTGAGCCTCTAGGAGCCTTTCTTATCCTCTCATCCTTACCATCATATCTGTGGACCTTGATTTTTCAGCTTCTCTCACTAAACCCACAGCTCATCTATTTGGATAGGAGATTTGCTTGTCTCTGTCTCTGTTTCTGTCTCTGTCTCTGTCTCTGTCTCTGTCTCTGTCTCTATCTCTGCCGCCACACTGCCCCAGTGCTGGGGCTACAGACATGTATGTGCCACCGTGCCCAGGACAGCACACGGATCCTGGACTCTGAGAACTTTGTGCTTATGCAGTTGGCATGTTACTGAGTGTACCATTTCTCAAACCTTTGAAAAATATTTTTTATTGATAAGCTAATTTACTTATCTAGAGTTTTTTTTTCCAAAAAAAAAAAAGATTCCATTCTCATAATCAAATGTAAAAACAACAGATGAAAGAAATTCCATTCACCAGAGACAATTAGAAAATTAAGATGTCTATTTATAATCACTTGAATTCTTAAATAAAAATTAATCTCTTTTAATTTAGAAATTAGAACCAGTCCTGTTTCTGCCCTGAAAGGGCAATATTATCAAATATCAGTTCTTCCTAAATTAATGGGTCGCTTTCATTTTATTCCAGCAATGATATCAGAAAAATTATCTTGAAAGAATTTTTAAATTACCCGAAAGGATTTTGGTTTTTATCCAGAATAAAAATAAGTAAAAACTGGCAACACTGCTTTTGTTTAAAAGAGGGAATGATTTTTACACACCAGTTACTGAAATTTATTAGAGACTATAAAATCTAAAGTAATGTGGGTAGAGAGATGGCCTAACAGTTAAAAAGGACTAGTGACTCTTGCAGAGGACCCAGGGTTCAGTTCCCAGTACCCACATGACACTCACACCACTTCCTGTTCTAGGGAATCTGACGCCCTCTTCTGGCCTCAGTGAGCACTGAAGCAGATGGTATTTGTACAGACATGCAAGCAAAACACCATACACTTAAAGAAAAATAAAATCTTTTCAATTTTTTAAATGTTTTATTAGTGGGAGAATGGGACTAGACAATCTACTTTATAAATATATTTACAGAGGTGTCCTGGAAAGTAAGAGTCTGTTATTGCTTACTCAATGTCCATAAATTTTTCTACAGCTCACAGCTACCTGGCTACTTGATAGAGTCACGAGATCCACTCTACCTAATGACTAGTAAGTGATGGGACTCCGACACACAGGCATGCGTTCATGACTCTCTCTCTTTCTCTCTCTCTCTCTCTCTCTCTCTCTCTCTCTCTCTCTCTCTCTTTCTCTCTCTTTCTCCACTTTGTCATCCGCACTACACAAAATCAGATGGTGATTCCCCAAACAGGAGCATCCAGAATCGATCATCAGTTGGAGAATGAAGGACAAAACCTCCCTCAGAGTCCCCTCATTCTGATGAACGTGTGATCTGCCTGAGACACAGTTGTATTCATCTGCTGAGAATTGGGGTTTAATCTGTTATGATACCATAAAGGGTAGGTACAATATCAGTACCTTTTCAGGGCAGTGCCAGTCATCAGAGTTAAGTCTAAAATAATCAGATCTTGAATCTTTGATACCAGAAGAGAAATGATTCCTGGAAATTACCCAACAGAATCAAGAATTCAAGAATGTGAGTCTGAACAATAAGTACTTCTACTTATGAAAACCAAGCTTTATGGGTGCTGAAGAGCTTGCTTGGCAGTTAAGAGCACTAGCTGCTCTTGAAGAGAATCTGACTTTGATTTCCAGAACCTACATTGTGGGGCAGTGGGCTGTGAGAAGCAGCTGGGTACTTGGTCGAGCACAGGCCTGGAACCTCAGATACCCTAATGGGATGGTAAGAGTTCAGCCTTGCTCCTGGGCCCTGGTTCCTTTCACTTAGCTTCAGTCATCCACAGCCCCTCCCAAAGAAAGGTTTGTAGCCTTCAGTCACTTAGCACAGGTAGAGGGAGTGACTACAGGCCGCAGAGCCTCAAGAGATCGCCATATTAATGAGATACCTAAAGGCTAGAGGGTGCAGCCAATTAAGCATTCCTTCCCAGACCCTCCTCCTTGCAAAAGATATTTAACCTCAGGCCTGCCCTGAGGACACAGGGTACAGCTTCATCCACTTTCCACCATGACAATAAACCTTTTAAAACCATGGACTTCCTCGTGTCATTGGGCTCTGCCATGGAGAACCGTAGGGGTCCTTCAACTAATCTCCCACCTGAAGGACTTCTCTGGGTTCCCAGCACAGAGGCCTGCCAACTCAAGCAAGCTAGCCAAGCCAGCTATGACCCAGCCAAGGAGTCATCGGGACCTATAGTCTCACTACCCTTCAGGGCACTGCTAGAGCTTCTCTCCCTTGTCCCCCTAAGCTGCGGGCCAGTTCAGCCCATATGCCCCCAGTCTCAACCCTTCTGCAGCTCCCAACTGCAAGCTTGGGAGCCCAGGAGTCTGAGGCCAGTCGATTCCTGCATATGCCTTCTTACCCAGGGGGTCTCCACCCAAGACCTCTGCCCCTGCTGGTCTCAGACTGTGATGTCTCCACACCGGCAGAGTTCTGTGACTTCTCATAGCCTAATGCCTGCGCTGTGTGGAGGGAACTCAGTCAAATTCCCACACCTCTGCTCCCTGAGCCACTGTTCCAGCCAACTGGGGGACAGACACACGGGATCCACGATGCAGCCCAACAGGACCCACGCCCACACGTGAGCTACAACCCCATACATACTACATGCAATTTACAACCACTTATAACTCCGTTACAGGGGACCTGACTGGAGCCCTCTACTGGCTTGTGTGAGCACTGCACTCATGTGGTGCCCAGGCATGCGAACAGGGGAAACACACAATCATATAAAATAGCAAAGTATTTTTAAAACAAAATTGAGTTGTATAATTATCTGTTCTCTTTAACCCCCAGGTCCAAGAGGGCCCCCTGAAGTGAATGCACACACACTGAAGGGCCATGTCACAGGAATGTGCACACACTGAGGGGCCATGTCACAGGAATGCACACACATTGAGGAGCCATGTCACAGGAATGTGCACACGCTAAGGGGCCATGTGACAGCAGCAAGTCACAAGCCTGCCTGATCTCTACTCTGAATGGAGAAACTGGATTTGTCATGCTAAAGAGCCAGCACATCTCTTGCTGTTGAAGAAGGTCCTCTGTATGTCCTCAAGCAGTCTCTATACAGAAACCCTTGAAACAGAGCATTAATGCTCAAAAGATCCACATGGACTCCCAGACCTGGCTCTTGGGAGCTGTACAGGTTCCCTGTACAGCTGTGTCAGTGACTCTGGGTACTTGTTCACTTGGGTCCTGACTATTGTCCTCCATTTCCTTCAGGTCACTTGGGAAAAACAGTCAAAGCTTCCATCTTTGTAAAGAATTATTAGTCTAGACATTTTACTATCTCTTTTGAACCTACCAATTTTTTTAAATGTCTTGGCAAATGGCTTCTGGTTGGCTATCTTTCCAATAACTTCTATAATTAAAGATTATAATAAAATATTAAATTCAAATATTTAAGCTTTATCACTGTCCAAGGGACATTTAGACAGTGTTTGCACTCATTTCTTTTTGCAAAGATTCTCATTGTTTTGTAACTATATTCCAATTCAATGTGCAGTATTTTCCTATCTCCTTACAGAAGGATTTACCTTCACTTGGCTTAATCTTCAGATGAGGAATTTTTTTCCCCACGTTCAAAAAAAAAAAAAAAAAAAAAGTCTGTGTAAGATAGATACAAACTCAAGCCAATGGCAAAAAGAGTTACTGTGCTTCTTGCAAAGTCATTAAATGAGAACAGCAGCTGTCTGCATGAGGGCAACAAACACCTAAACTTCCAGAAAGGAGTGGCTGCTCAAAGCACCCCTGTGGATAAATCCAGAAGCTCCTTAGAAAACACAATGGAGTGTGAGGTAATGGCCTATGTAAAGATGTATCCTTGGCGACAGAGGATACCTAGTAAGAGACAGCTGCATGTTATATTCCAATTGCTTTGCTGTGGTCTCAGTCTATCAGATTTAGTATTGTCTTAAGGAAAAGTCTCAGTCAGCAGGTATTCCTTTGGTATTAAATAGCTCAGAACAACACTATCATTTCTTTACGAGAAATGTGTTTTTAAAGGTTGATTTTAAGTTTAAGTTGAGAGATGCTCTCCAAGGTTAAACTTGCATTTGCTTTAGCAATATAGATAGCAAAGTCACTGTAGTTACATGAAATCAACTGAAAAAATGTAGAATTTATAAAGATAAGTAAAGAGCAGTAACATATTCACAGTGCAGAAAATATCACACACCCTCCTCTCAAGGCTCAAGGCCAGGAGGAAAGCATGCAAGAGCCAGGGGAGGTGGACAGGTATGAAGGAACAATGTTTTCAGCACATAGCAGGGCAGTTGCACATATAAACTCACACTCACATCTCTGAATCACTGTGGTTCTTGTGCACAGCTTTTGGTTGTTGTGTGTTTTTATCCAGGCTGACAATATCTGTCTTTTAAATGGTGTCCATTCACATTTAATATAAACACACATTATCAGTGTGTTTGAACTTATGCTTGAAATTTTCCATTTGTTTTCTATAGATCTCATGTCTTTTTTCCTTCAGTAGTTTTTATCTAGTGCCTAATTTTGTAGGTGGCTAGCTATTTGATGATAGATAGGTGTTAAATAAATAGAGACATAGATAGATAGATA
>JANHMN010000189.1:1390-29783 GCA_030674055.1 Rhabdomys pumilio
TCTAAACTCTATTGACTGTATATATCTCTTAACTGTATCGACTCATACTGACCTCTTAACTCCTATTGATTCTCATTCACCCTTAACTGTATATATTCTTACAAGGAAATCCTGGGTATTTATAAGCACACGCAGGAGAACACAGGTGAAAACATTTTACCACGTGCGCTATGCAGCTGGGGTCACTAACAGCAAGCAAGTTATGTGGGATAAACAAGATATTTGTTAGAGTGTGCTTAGCTGTTGTAGGCTGCTGAAAACCCAAGTCTCTATCAGGGTAAATGGTTCCAGATGGCTGCAAAGATGATAGCTGCTTTCTAGCCTCTTTCTGCTTAAAGTCCGCTCCCTACACACCCCACCCCTCTTCTGATGTCTCAATGCCCGTAATCAGCTTGAAGAAGTTAAAGAAGAGTCATCGCCACTATTCCCCGGGCTTGGTGACTAAGGTGTTTAATATGGGGCTGTCTCTCTGGGGAACAGTAGTGATTTTGTTGGAACAGGGAGGATTAGCTAGGATTTATGGCATAGCCATAACCTATTGGTAGAAATCTGTATAATTTAGTATCAAGATGAAGCTATAATTTCTTAAATGGTACAAAATTCACTTGGATTTCAAATTTAAGGTTTTCATTGGTATAAGCTTCTCATCGATATGAAAGTGAAATGAATATAGATACTCTCATGGGCATTGTGCCTGTATAACACATGTAGAAATACAAGGCTTAGACCCAGTCCTTCTTTAACTTTTTTAACTGACTTGGGATGACTAGCCTGTGAGTTAAGGGACTATAGCAAATTCATGATTTTGAGTTTATTTTTAGGGTGTTTTCTATATTTTATTTAGAAATAGCTGAGAGGAGTTAACAAACAACAGTCCAGGTTACCTTACATGGATAGTTGGATTTCAAAACGTCAGAAATCCATAGAATTGACGTCACAAATACTTCTATATTAATGTTCATTTTTATTAGAGACCTGTCTGCTCCTGACAGCTTCCTGTCTTGGATTCTAAGAAGAAATTGAGCATCATTGGAGTTACTCCTGTTGTGGTGAGACAGCCACCAGGCAAGAATTGCCTCTCTCCATCTACAGACAAATTACTGTCCAGAAAAGGACACACTTGCAGAATAGTTGACTGATTATATCTGCCTGGACAGAGTAACCAGGCCTTAATAATCTGCAGCACTAAAGTCTGTCAGATGAGTTTGGGCCAGAAGGCTGAAGATTTCATGCTCCAACGTTCCGTAGTATAGGGCTGTCCAGGTGTTCAGTGGTCTCTATAAATTGGCTAAGTTTTAGAAGCTATGCTTAGTGCTTCCCATAAACTCAGTTAATTTAGTCATTCCGGATTTCTGACGGCATTGAAGACCTATAGACTCATAGCCAATCCAGGCTATTTACCTTGAGAGAAAAGATCTGAGTGGAGGATTCTCAGCTGACATTCATTCTAAAGCCAAGAAAAAGCCAGGTTCACAACTAAGTGTTCTACTCAAGAGAGACGGCAGAGGTTCTGGCTAGTCAACAAAAGGATGGAATGGGTATTAAGACTATCTTGTACCTCAGTGGTACAAATAGGAATAATTATGCTCTAATTGTATTCTGAGAGAAAAGCTTTATTTTAACAGGAAGGGTAATATGTAGGAGGAGCTAAGGGGAAAGGAGCACCGAGAGGAAAAGATGGAGTAAGGAGAGGAGAAGATGAAGTAGATGAGAAGCTCGGTAATGAGAGAGAAAAAGAAAGAGAAAGAGAGGAGGCATGGAGGCAGAAGTTCACATGTCTCCACTAGTCAAAGATAGTTTACATACCTAAGTTGGGTATTAGGTTACACTTCTGATTGAGCATTACCATACTTACAAAGCCCTTGCTTAACATTTTAAAAAATTGTATAAAAGCCAAATGGAAAAGAGGGGGCATGGGATAGGGGTTTTCTGGAAAAGGGAAATGGGGAAAGGGATTGTTATCTGAAATGTAAATAAAATATCCAATATATATATATATACACATATATATACATATATATATATATAATAGTATTTAAAATGTTCGATTTTAAAAATAATAGAATCATCTAGTTAATATCTTTATAACCAAGTACCATGAATAACTGCTTGCATTTTGTAAAATTCATTGAATAAAAAAATTTCATTTGAAAAAAAATTGTTTTTTTCACTGGATCCAAGGAGGTTAAAAAGTTCCTACAATATGCACTGGCCACAGGGTGTTATTCCCAGTAAACTAGATTTTTTTACCTCAGGAAAAGTCTATTGAGTAACATGTTTAATCGCTGGCTACCTTCCGCAGCAGACCCTGTTGATATCAGAACTACCCCAGTCAGCAGCTCACTCTATCATTGACAGCCAATGGCTGCCTGTTTCTATTTACCCTTCACTTGGATGCCAAAGCTAGAGTCATTGGCATTGGCTGGTCCAGGAAAGAATTTAGAGAGGACTTCTGAGTCACATTTGACCTCTTTGGACAGAAGGTGATCCCATGGAATTGTTGGATCTTGAATTAGCACACAGGCATGAAACGATTGGCTGAAAAATTCACACAGTGGTCAACATATTACAGGAATAGCCTGCTGTAGACTTAATTCTTCTTCACAGAGCAGCTAGCAAATGCTTTATATATCATGTCAGAAGAGAGCAATAAATGATCAAAAAGCATCCCTTAGGTCAATAAAGTATATTCTGTGCATTACCACACAATGTTAAACCCTGTAGAAACTAATAATTATTTGGCTGGGAAATTGCAGGTTAACTCCCTGACACTCAAGAACTATGTTGAGGATTGTGAGATAATGTGAAATCAGCTTAAAGGCATGTGCACAGCAGGCACCATTCCAAAAGTATCCAGAGGCAGCTCATGAGCCATATTCAGGGCAAAGATGTTGCCTCCCAGAAATTCTGATGTGATCCAGCTAAGAATAAAGGAATCATGTATAGGATTCACTTGTGAATCAGGTGACAGTACAACTGGACAACAACAAACATGACCTTCAGGGAGAATGACCTGAGCTTTCAACCAGTGTTGCACCTGCAGCTGATGAGGTTTGTACATGAGCCTCAGATGACCAAAATATCAATGTGGAAGACAAATTCATCTTCTCAGAATAATCAACACTTGCTGAATCTTGATGGAAAACAGAACCTAAAAACACTACAGATTATTTACCATGCAGTCGTGAATCCCACTGTAGATAATAATGGTAGATAGTATGTGGTTAATCTGAACCACAAGGATGTCTGCAAATGGTCTCAGTTGGGGTGATGTGGTGTGCTAACAAAGTGGATAAGAGAGGAGGGTGTGCTCTCTTTCAAGATGGGTTCTCTTAACTTTATGGATCATGAGTGAATGTGGACTCTTCTAGATACTGTCTGTTGTGTGTGGCATGACAGATGTGTCCAGAATATGAAGTGCATCATCCACAATTAAATTAAACCAAATGTCACAGACAGAACTTAGGATTCCTGCTCCACTCTTAAAACGCCTTTGATAAATGATGACATGTTAGAGTTGCAGAGGGATCATCTGTAAAGTGTAATTGTAAATCTTTCTGTGAAATAGCATTTCAGAGAATTCTATTGATGCAACTGTTTAACTGCCGTTATTCATTTGTAATGTTATAGCTGTGGACCAGGAGATCTGTTACCTTCATCTAGGATAACCATGAAGATTAGGCATGAAATGCCTAATTATGAAATGCCGATTGAGAAGATCCTCTTGGGGGCAGGGGTGGAGGAAGGAATCAGCATTTAAAGTCAGCTGACCAGTGTTGGGATGAAGCTTCAGACTATCCTGCCAGGATGGAGCCTGAAGCAGAGGTCACATGCCTCTAGTGGAGGGCAAATCTGTGCAAATCAAGAAGGGAGAGCAAGCGGTGGTTTATCTTGATCTTTAATCACAGTAGACTTCAGAGTGTATTGAGGAACTATTTCTTCCAGGGGATGTTTCAGTCTTGTGAAGTTCCCCTGGAACAGATCTGATTTCTGAGACTAACTGTGAGTCAAAAAACTAATGTGTGAAGGAAACAATACCCTGCCTACCACACTAACCATTAAGGAAATATTATCCATGTTTTATAAAATTAAAGGTACAGGAGAAAGATATTGGCCACTGGGAAACAGGGAAAACTCAGGGCAGTGAACTGTATGGCACATGAATTGACTCAGGTGGTTATGTTTATTATTGGGAACAATTTCCCACATGAATGGCCTCCAGAGATTTAGGTGCTAACAAAACTGTCTTACCCATGTCAGGGTCCTAACTCACTCTCCCCATCCAGAGCACTTCACTTGTCATGAAGCAGAGAGAACTCTTTAACTTTGGGTGGACAGGTTGCTAAAGGGTATTCCCCAGGTCACATGAGAGGCTCTGGGAAAAGACATTCCAGAAATTGAACAATTTGGGGACAGCTAGTTAGCAGGTAGGACATGGCAGTTCCCAGTGACATCATCAGGAATGCCTTCCTTGGACAATCTCTTGTAACTAGGGAAGAAGTAGAATCTTCTGTGACGTCACCTTTGTTGTGGTGACAACAAGTGCCTGTGGGATATTTCTTCAGTGCATTTTGGGTTCACAAACAGGCATGTTTTCCAGGCTGCTTAGGCTATTTCGAAAAGACAATGGCGATCAAGGAAAGACCACTCCCAGTAAGAAAGATGCTGGCCTTCAGTCTTGTAAAAAAGGAAGACTGAAATCGTTCTGGAGAAGGCACAGTGAGTCCTGGGTAGAGTTGGGGAACTTCCTGAAAGAAATAGACTGGAGCTGGGCCTCTAGGAGTATGCCTTAAAGCTGGAGCCCTGGAATTTCGCAATGGCAGAACAAGAGTCTAGAATTTCTAATTATTAGTTTGACAGATATCCGGGTACTGACAAGCGTGCAGCTACTTTTCTGGGAACTATTTAATTTCATTTTGAGTGGCTAAGAATGTCAGGAGGAGGCACTATGAGATTAACATTGTGTATGATAATGGTAGGAGTTGAAGCCCTTCATCCTCTAGATTACTGCAGGTTAAACGAGTCTCTGAGGACAAGAACAGAGTTGGTCATGTGTGGGGTCTTAGACTCTTTGGGTTTCAACACACATGATTAGACCTTGGTGGTGCTAAGCAATTCAATTCAACTCCAGAATTTACCTACATCACATCCTATATGAGCTGCCAATGATCCCTGAATCTTCATGTCAGAGGCAGCTTATGGATTTCCGTGCAAGGGGCCCTGTAGTAGTGAGAGAGGCACATGTATGACATTGGTGGTTGGGAAATGGGATATAGCCGAGCAGAACAGATCAAAGATAGCTTTTCTACTCCTTCTGGGATTCACCCTGTCAATAGCTTTTCCTCTTCCTCACCCTAATTTTGGGCTCTCAGTATGGACTCTCTTGCCTCTGGGTCATGAACTATGCAAATTCATTTGTGTTTATCTGTCTCCAGGGTCTGCTAGGCAAACATCATCCCAGAATTCCACCATCAATAAATATAACCAGATGACAAAATTGGAAGAACTGAAATTGAATATCAAGAAGATGAGCTTTGAGGAGGAAGAAATTTGTGAAATGCTGAAGCTGTACAATGATTACGATTTGAACTACAGGTAGTAATTATGCTCAGTCTCCTGTTGACTGTATTGTGCCCTCTCCATTAACCCAAGATTTCTTCTCATCAAAGCACTGTGTCATCTCTAATCATGCATCTTAGAAAGCCCTGACAGGTGTTGACTAGTAGGATACTTGACCTTGAGGTGCTTGGAGTCTTATTGGTTCTGTCCACAGCTAGAAGGACCTGGTCACTTTTGCTGCCTCTCAGTGTGTGAATGAAATGCCTGCAGGTCATCACTATTTTGCTCTGAGTTTGGTCCTTATACTCTAAGACTTTGGCATCGTCCTGGATTTAGTTGGCATTCTAATTGTGTTTGTGGGTGGGTTGGTGTGTATGTGTGTGAATGTCCTTGTGTGTGTGTTGTTCAGGGTCTGAGGCTCTGGGACCATTGATGGAGTTTGAGAATTTGTCTGATGCACAGTTTGCAGGTCGGGATAGTTTGGACTCCATACAGGCGCAAATTGATCCACAGGGTACTTAGCTCCTTGTGTTTGCACTCGTGTCACATAGGAACCTTCTGCAGTAGGAAGCATTATTAAGCACCTTCTGGCAATCTTGTCCTCTGAGAATTCATGTAACAATAGGAAGCAAGGATAGAGATGCCTGCCTTAAAGATAAATGAATAGTCATCAGAGATATCTGGTGGGCCCAAGCTTGTGGCAGAGACTAGGAGAAACTTCTCACAAAAATAGTGTAATCCTTCAGGCTTACACCAGATGCTCTCAAATGTCTGCTCCCTCCATTTGGTCCCCTGCATCTGCTGTCCTGTGCCCAGGATTATACGTTTAATCAGCAGCAAGAGGATCCAGTTCCAAAGAGCAAAGATGTGTCATATATTATTGGCTAGGGTATTTCATGATACAGCCATTTTGCACATGAACCTTAGAGTAGTATTTGCTCCTTGGGCCATGTCCTAACACAGGATGAACATCGAATTCGATATCATTAAAAGAAACCACGAAAAGACCATGATGAATATCCAGAAAATTACAGAGTCAATACGTGATGCCATGGAGAAATACAAGGAGCTCATAGAAGAAAACTATGCCTACAGGTGAGTGACTGACACATCTGAGACCCCAGCACTAGGCAGAAAATGCTTCTGTCCTTCTAGGACTTCGAACAAATGTCATGGCTCGGGTTTTTATTTTTTTGATATTTTATTTACATTTCAGATGTCATCCCCTTTCCCCATTTCCCCTCCAGAGAAAACCCCTATCCTGTGCCCCCTTTTCCATTTTGCTTTTATACAATTTTTTAAATGTTAATCAAAGGCTCAATAAGTATGGTAATGCTCAATCAGAAGTGTAACCCAATACCCACCCTAGCTATGTAATCTATCTTTGACTGGTGGAGACACTAGAACGAGTGCCTCCATGCCCCGTCGCTCTGGTTCTATACTATCTGTTTCCTAACAGGAACCCTGCCTTGAGGCAAGGGTCATGGATTTGTACCTCTTGGACTCAGGTGCCCTAAGTCTGAAGAGTCTATAAGTGTATAAGTTTGTAAGGCCTTTCGATCTTTATTCTTCCAAATTCAAGGTCCTCTACATAGAAAACATTTCCACCTTGATGGGAATATCAAGCAACACTGAACCTCTAGGGCTCTGACAAGAGATTTATTGATCTGGGATCCATGACAAAAATGGAAAGAGTGTATTCCTGTTGGGTATTCTCTATTCTGTCTGAAGGGAATTGCCCTCTATCTGCTTATCATTTTCTAGTACCAGGGACATATAAGCACCCATGAGGAACATTTCCTCTTTCTTGATGGACATAAACCCTCTTGCTGTTAGGCCTTACAGAAGTACTTTCAGTCTGGTGAAATGTGGCTGGTCTCTGAATGTGACCTGCCTCTAATTGGTGTTGATATTTATACTGGGGACTCTAGTCTGAGACTGTCTAGGGACCAGGGCACTTGCAGGGATGATGGTACTGGGAGGAGTGACAGGCAAATGGAAGCTGGCTGGGAATCACCATTTTGTTTGTTTCTGGTTCAGCACCAGGCACTGCCAACTCCTTAGAGAATGTTCTCAACTGAAAGACAATGTCAGGATATTGCTGCAGAGAGAGAACAGAAACCTGCTGGTAGAGCAGAGTGAACCACAAGTGTCCTGTGGAGAAGATAAGAGCTTCTGTGAGGAGGACAACAAGAACATCTATGTCCCAAGTGCCAAGCATCAGCAGGTAGGATGAGGCATCAGAGGCAGATTGCCCTCATGTCGAACCAGAAACATAGACAAACCAGTGACACTCACTTGAATCATCTGCTTTGCCTAGCCTAAATTACCTTTTCTTCAAACATGACTGATTCCTCTTCCTTTTCTGCTCACTTATGATTTTTGGTGTTTCTGTGTGTGGAGGGTGTGTCTGTGTGGTGAGTTTGTAGTGTGTAATGTGAATGCTTGTATGTCTACATGTGTATTTGGACCAGCTGTAGATTACTGTGTTTATACTAATGTTTTATGTTTGTGTAATGCAAAGTGATTGTGCAAGTGTTTTTTCTATTGGTGTTTGTATATACAACTGTGTGTGTGTTGTTCATGTGTGTGTCTCTGTGTGTATGTGTGTCTTTGTTCAGACATACACCTTTCTGTGTCTCGAGATGCCAAGTTTAATGAGTAAAGCACTCTGAGATTTCAGTTTGCTTCCACAAAATATCAAATACATCAGTCCAATTATTCTGCCGCTAAACCTAGCTCCCAAGAAAAACCGTATACATAAAGAATCTTGTAATGTCAGATTTTCCAATGATTAGGGGCAAAACTATTGATTCTCATTGAAGTCCTTTGGAACAAATCAAAGGAATATGGTGTATGGAGGTAAGGGGGAGGTTGTTGTATGAAATCCATGTGTTTATGTCCTGTTTCTGCTCTTGGTGAATTGTCAATGCCCACTGGAATGTCCGATGGCTCACTGTGCCTTCTTAGCATTCCAGGTTGTTTTCCTCATTGTCTGCTACCATTCTCTTTCAAACTAACTCTGGCTGAGTTAAAGTTTGCCTTCAAGTTTGTCTTGGATTTTATTCCCTGAGAGATTGAGTAGCTTGGAGCTGTATCTGCATCCTGAAAACGTCCCAGAGTTGTGATGCAAGAATAAGGCTGTTTTATGAGTCCCTTGGGGTTCATTATACTCTAATACACTTTGAGCACTCACCCTATGTTATCTGTGTAGCATGCTGCAACTGCTGTTGTTCAAAATTGCTTTCTCTGAGTTAAAGTCAGCCTCAATGGGGGTTGGGAGTCGTGAGGACATTCAGAGAGGTCTGGGGTTGTAAAATCTGGTAGATCTCTAAGAAGCCATGTTCAGAAAGTGGAAAAGAAGTCCTCTTTTACCCAGTGAATCAGAAGAAGTTGTAGATGTACACAGAGCAACTAGGACACATGAGGGTTGCAGTGGTCTGCAGAGCAGCCCTGAAGGAGAAACTATCCAGATGTCCATCAGCTAAAGAGTGAAAATGTACCATTTGCTGCAGCCCTTCCATGGACTATTGCTCATTGTGAGATACTCCAAACAAGCATTTGACATTTCAACTAGTCAGCCTTATCTAACTCAAAATATCCCTGACACAGTCACATTGTGGGGGAAAATTTGCACATTTCTATCCTAGTTATGAGGATTTCTTATCATTCTGGGCTCATAGCTTTGGACACCAAGTCAGTCAGGTTATGGTAAAGGGAGCTCCTATTGGAAGAAGCTGTTTACTTGGGGACAAGTCTGAAACAGTGAACAAGAACAAGAAGCTAGTCTACCACCAACATGTGATCCTTAGCTGGGAAACAAGCCTACTCTATACAGCCTTGTGAACTCGCTAAGCCAGATTAGATAATAGGCTCAGAAGACTGATTCCAAGTTAAGTTTAAGAGTGGAAAGCATATCACTGACTGAACTGTTTTTATGCTATGCCACTATGTACCTATCCAATTCAAGATTTGATTTTATATACCTGGCTAATATACTAGGCAATGTTTATATTAGCAATAACTGAAAAACTAAACTGATTACTGCAATATACCATGCTCATATTGTGTGAACACAAATATTTTGTATGTTTGAGAATATGCCCTACAATACCATAGACATACAGGGATATGTTCAGTATCTTCATGACCATCAACTTATGATACAGTGCCGAGCCTTGGGAGTATTTTCCTTCAACACACTCTTGCTGATTATTGGGCCAGGGCAGTGCCCATGGATTTCATGTGAGATGGTTTTTCTAGATATTTACAGATAAAGGGATGGACAAGTGGAATGCAGGCAGGATTCTGCACTATAGAAATAATCCTAGCCTCCACTTCAATTCTTGGCAGGCTTTCCATAAGACATCTACATGCTTTTCTAGGTAACTCTCATCTCTCTTGAACTCAGATTAAGGCATTGCCACAATGTTCTTATTACTCAATATAATATAGCTGGATTCTTGGAGAAATATGGTGGTTTATTTTTTTAACTCCAGTACAGTGTGTAGTTCACAGGTCAGTTTCAAGCAGTTTTTAAAAGCTGAGAAAGAAATCCAAGGCGAGGTGCTCTATGAAACTGCAGGATGCAAGGAATGGCCTCAGCTGATGGGTCATGCTGGATTGTCCAGCTGAAAGAGCTGGAGTGAGAGGGATAGCTGAATTGACAAATCCTTACCAGGCATTTGTTCTTTTCTTCCATAGTTCTGAAAGCTCCAGCAGAAAATCAAACATGACACAGACCAGGACAAGATCTCCCACCGAGAGAACTGCTGTGTGAGGTGCACTGAGTATGTGCAGCAAATGCACTGCTATGTCATCTCATCCCTAATCACCATGGCAATCGAAGGCTGCAGTTTTTCTTTCCATTGCTTTCCTTGGTGTGAATAGGCCTTAATTTCATCTAGCCACTAGCCCAGCAAGACTGCACATTTGGAGGAATTCAGAGAAGAGCTGAGGCACATCAAGAGCTGCTGGGCATCCAGGAAAAGTCTGAGAGAGTACATTTTTTTCTTCTCCTGATGAGTCATCAATAAAAACTTCATGGATATCTATCAACAAACTTACAGACTTTGAGCCAAAACTGTAACATGTCTTATGCTCAGTCTTCGGAGGACATATCCTTCAAACATACACTCCAAAAAAAGGAGACCTGCTTACATTTCTCTTGAAAAGAAGATTTCTATCAGTAACTGCTTCTCTACTATGTTGCCAAGGCAGCCACAGGCTGTAAGTCTGTGCTGCAAAATGAGCAGCCAGGGAATGCTGCTTACCACAGTTCTAGAGTTTAGATTTTTGTTTGAGGTTTTCTAACTTTGGTTATTTGTTTTTGCTTGTTTTCATTTGAAGTTTTGTTATTGATTTGTTGTTGTTTTGTTGTAATTGATTTGATAGTTTGATAAGGCTATACACTGTACATAGTGACTGCCCAGTCTTAGTTACTTTTAAGGAAATTGAATGTATTCTTATGAATGAAAGAGTGATCTCTATCTCTTCACTCATAAACACCTTCTTTATTCAGGTATAATGTCACCATATTGAAATTCCACAGCTGTCAGACAGAGATGAATCTTTAAACTCTCACGGGGCTTGGACTCCTTAATTAATTCCTGATCTGGTATATCGAGGTCAGTCAACAGGGTCTAGCAAGAGAGAGAGTGGGAATGGATGGACAAGAGACACAGAAAGAATGGAGACAAGACAGTGAGTCTGATCAAGTGTCATTTGTTGATAGGAAATCCTGGGTATTTATACACTGTAACACATGCCTTGCAGCTTTGGACAAGCAGGGGAACACAGCTGAAGGTGCTCTACCATGTGTGCCTTGCTGCTGGGGCCACTAAACAGCAAAACAAGATATGTGAGATAAACAAGATGTTTATCAGAGTGTGCTCAGATGTTGTAGGTTGTTTTCAAAACAATCTCTTTTCAAAGTATATGGCTCCAGATGGCTGTAAAGAAGATAGCTTCTTTCTGCTAAGAGTTGGCTCCCCAAAACTTCACAGCCAGACTGACTTACAAAGGTTTTGGGACCCAACACCTATCAGAAAGGAGCTATCTTTTTTGCATCCCTCTTGGGCCATGTATTTGTAGGTTGATCCTTGTCCACCCTGACTAGAGACTTATTTTTCTAGCATGATATTTTTGTAAGCAGCCCACAACCGCTGAGCAGACTCAGAGAATCATGTTGTTTTCCTCAGACATATCCTGGACTTATTGTTTAGTGTCCCCAGCTGCTAGGCACTCATGGTTAAGTGTCTCCAGCTGCACTCCCCTGCTTGTACTTATATACCCATAATTGTGTTTCAATAAAAGAGACTTGATCCAACAACTGTCTTGTCTCCATACTTTGAGTCTCTTGCCCCTGCATCCCCACTCTCTCCCTTGCAGACACCATTGACTGACCTTCAAGCCAGGTCACTTCAAACCCTATGTGGGGCAGCGAAAACAAGAGACTCCGTGAGGGATGTTACTGCAAGAAGGGTCATAGACAGGAAATTCAAAAGGGAAACAAAGGTGGTCTCTGCTGGAACCTGTTGCACTGACACTGGTAAGTCATAGAATGAAAATGGGGCAAGAAGTAAGTCTGTATGAACTATATGTGGAACACATGAGAAAAGCTTTAAAGACACAAGGAGTAAAGGTGAAAATTCAGCATTTGTTGTCATTTTTTATTTCATTTAAGTGTTATGTCCCTGATTTCTCAGGAAAGTTATTTAGTCTCAGATGTAAGGGAAACTAGAAGGTGCCTGGTATCAGAGTCACTTCCCAGAGTAAAGGTAGAAGGCTGAGCAAAGATACAGGCAACATTTACCATCCCTCTTTCTTACTAGGTTTGAACTGAAATATACACACCACAGTCCTGTTACGTCTGCTGCATGTTTCATTCCCCTGGGATTGTCTGAAGCTTAATCCAAACACTGTTTTGATGGTACTGTAACATGATTTATTTACCACTTCTACCCCTTAGAGAGTTGCCATTTCTGCAATTCATCTGATAAAGCCTAATCTGCACTGTCATGAAGGATGAGACATGAGAAATCTGCTTCAGTCCTGACAATTGGAGATCCTGAGGCATGACCCACTTTAATGCCCTACATAAAGGCCTCAAAGTTTAAACACTGAGCGTGCCTGCCCTAACTATGTGACCCTACAGGTGTCAAGAATCTTCTCTCTTTGGTTGGGTGTGATCCAGTGCAACTAATACACCACACAAGGAAGGACAAAAGTCCAGGCAGGAGCTGGATAGATGGTTTCTCCATTTGAGAATTTGTTTCTCAGAGGACCTAAAGAGCAATAAATGACAATCCTCTGTCACTTCAGATCCAGGTGGAATACACTGACCTCCTCTGGCCTTGGGGAATTGTATGCATGTAGACATACAGCAGGCAAAACACCCATACATATTAAAGAAATAATGCAAAAACAGATAAAAACCTAACCAATTTTTTTTTTTAAAAAAAAGCATCAACTACATTTTCCAGGCCAAGAGAACAAAAATCATCATCACAGAACAACAACACCACCAAAAACAAAACACACGAACAAAACCCAGCATCTCCCAATAGGTCTTGGAATTCATGATCTCTACTGTGCAGTTATAAGTGATGCTACCTTTCAAGGAAGCAAGAGGTATTCAGCTCCTTGTTTACTGATTTCTTTGATACTCCCTTAGCGAATAATTTTATTTCTTGGGATGTATTAGAGAAACACAAGAGTGTATTTTCATCATGAGCATCCATGGAGTAGGACATTTTAACATAGCTGACTTTATGACCACAAAGATACAACATGGGTATGTTTTTCATCCTGAACTTGGGATCCACAGAGATTGACACACTATCCACATCAAAAGCACAATTCTCTGTGTAGCTCTGACTGGTTGGGAACTAATAATGAAGCCTAAGCCACATGACATATGAAGAGGTCCATTCCTACTTGATACAATTAAAACTCTAACCAAAACACAATTATTAAGCTAAGCAGCATTCTCTTACTGTAGATTTTGTGGCACAGACATACAGCCTTATGCTGGCCTTGGAAATATACTGCAAAGGCAGTCAGGGAAGATAATTATCTCTTCACAATTAATACAGGTATGCCCCATTTGGGTGTGGGGTTTGCTGTTGGACAATTTCTTCCAAGGCAAAGCATAAGTCGTGTTACAGACAATACCTCAAAATCTTTAAAATTTGCTTGACCGGTCTTCATGAAATTATTCTTCATTACCCATGAGGACAAGCAAAAATTTACATTCTCAGCCTCCTCCTGGATGACCAGCAGATCTTGATGTCCCTCAGCATTTCTCTGAAGTCTTCCAAACATGCGCTCTTGCTGGACCAGAGGCTAGACTAAATAAAGGCCTTGTCACATCTAGGAAAGCACAGAAAGGAAGAAAATGCAGCCCAAGAGTGCCATGGTTATAGGGATGAGATGCAATGATGGGTCACTTGCTTTGCACACTCAGTGCTCCTGGTGAGGAGTTGTATCTGAGGGAAATCTTGACCTGTTCTATGCCCTGTTTGAGCTTCTGGTGGAGTATTTCAGACCTAGGGCAGGAAAAGAGAAAAGCCTGGTGAAGTCCTGCCATGTCAGCTATCATCCAGCAAATACCAGGCTTATTCAGCAGGACAATCCAATATGACCTTTGAGCTAAGGTAATTTCTAGTATCCTCAAAGAAGAAAAGCCAGAGAGCACCTGGACCTGGAATTTTGTCTCAGATTTAATAAATGGCTTGAAAGTGAACTGTTAACTACACACTTTGCTGGAGTTAAAATAAAACACCACATTTCTTCAATAGTCCAGATATATTATAATGAAAAACAACTGTGTAGCAATGTCTGAATGGAACATTATACAGAGGCCTTCTAGGGAGCCTAGCCACCATTCAATAAAAGCTGTTATTATATCTGGAGTACAGGAACCTGCCTGGATTCCACTTGTAGATTCCTACATCTGCAAATCCCCAGAGAAACCATCTCCCTGGAAATCCAGGCTAACTGAAGAGATGCTATAATCAGCAAATGTGTGCTGACTCTGCTTCCTCAGTGCTGAGATTCCCAGCATGTGCTGTTCTGCTTAGGTTGGTTTTTTTTTTTTTTTTCTGAGTTTTGGGAATCAAACTCACATCCTCATGCTTACATAGATGGTAAATCTTTACTGATTGTGTCATCTCCTCATCTATGATGTTATATCTTTACCATGTAGAACCATTCTCATATTTAAATGCTGACGAAAATCCTTACTCATATCTAGCTTCGTTTTACTATTTTTTGCAAGGTTAAAAAAAATATTACTTCCTATTTCAAATGGACATAAAGCTGTTGAGTTAAAAGCAATACCAACTACCTTCCAGGTATAAAATCCTGGGTACATATCCAGATCTTCTCATCCTTCCTTCACAAACAACTCTGTCTACCTGATGTGCTTTCCCTACCAATGGAAAACATTAAACTATTACAATCCACCTCATTTCTATCATCAATTCTATTGTCTTGTAACATACCAACATGTAAATTGATTTCTTTAAAAAAATCAAAAAGTGTAATTCCCTATAAATTAGGCAAAACAAACTCAGTTCTTAGTCTTTCAAGAGAACTAGATGAGCCAATTATTGAGTAATACAGTCAGACTTCCCCAGCAAGGCCATCTCATCAACTTACTAAAGTATTCTCAAGCTTACAGGTGACACTTTACAGATCAATGTGACCACCAAGTATTAACAAACATTATATAAAACTGAATCAGTGTTATGACTGCTTCAAAACTGTAGTTACTAAACACTGGAATGCAAAGTTGCAAATGGATTTTTATTTTCTATTCATGGTTTTTATAAAGTAAGAACTTCTAATAGCCTACCAAATCCCTAACACACACAATGACCAAATCACAAAATACATTTCCAAAAGTGAAGGAAGAATTAGAACCAAATATGCAGGTACAAAGTGGCACTAGAGTAATAAAGATTAGTGGAAAATCTAGATCTTGAGTTTCATGGTATTAAGCATATAAGAATTGGGTGACTTAGGCTTGAACTCTGAGAACTTTGTGCAATGAAAGGTTTTGCTGTATGTAATACAGTAACCAAGGGCTGCCTGTAGCTAGTGAGCACTTGGGAAAAGTGACTAGCACAACTAAGAAACTGTTTTCTGAATTTTAACCAACTTAAAGATTCCATGTGGAGCTAATGGAACATGTTGAACAGTAAAGTTATTCACATTATTTGAAATGCAAACTTATCAACCAGACTTTTTCAAAGTATCATGCCCTATTATTAATAATAGCTAAAATCTGCTGATACCAAATGATACATAAAGCCAGCATTCATCCCAAAGAGAATATTCACTTTGGAAATGAGAATTAACTTTAGCTAGATTCAGAACTTAAGTTTTAATTGGCAGAAAAATTATATAAAACATATTAAGTTTTCTCCTACCGTTTTTGTTAACAAAACAATGTGGTCAGTGGCTGCTCTCTGAATGGTTTCCTACTCTGTGCACGTAACTTTCCCTTCAAATGTGTTCAGTATCTCCTATTTAGAAAAACAATGGCAAAATAGGTACTCAGCATTAATAGGTTCCACGACTCTGTAAATTCCACAAGTTAATTTCCCATTTCCTGGAAAACACTGGGGAACATCTGCATCTCCTGAAAGTCTTAGGATTCACCTTCCAACCTTTTTAAAGGTAACAAGCCTTCATTCAGAGAAAGTTGAAATTTCATTTACCAATACAGAGTTACTTTTCCCTGCCCACAGTGCCAGTCCTTGGAGCACTTCAGGTGTTCTTTGACAAGCTCTTCCTAAATCAAGAAAACTAAACCAAGATGGTGCAGAATATGCCAAGAGAAAACGAGTCAGGGATATGCACCATATAACTAGTCTCCAGCCAAATCAATTGGGACTGGTGGTTTTGTTTCTCTGGCCTCCACCTTTCCACAGAGACAGTGCAGAGGACAGTGATCCATCCCAGAAAGCGAACCCCAATCAAGGCTGCCACCAGCCCCTGTCCTACTCTGCACCTGAAAGCCACCTGTTTTGCCAGAGCCTCACCTGGCAGGAAAGCAGAGCCGCCTACCCTTCAGCGCACCGGGCACGAGAGCTGCGAACGCGGAACCCGCCCCTGTGGGGCGGCCGCGATCCCCGCATCGCACGTGGGTTTCTCGGAGCTGGGGCTGCACTGACAGGCGGACAGCCCGCACCGCTCCGGGCCTGGACACCCTCTTCCCTTGCTGACACCGCTGGCTGGTTCAACCTCCTCCTGCTCCTCAGTGGTGGGATCCCGCCCCTCTGCCCCTCACCTAAAGAACTCAGAAATAAATTTAAAGACATATGGCCAGCTTATTCTTGATACACTAGATTCTTGATAACCTTGACATGCTAGGAACACATGACTTCTATAAGTAATAGGAAAGTGTGTTTCCATAACCAAATTGTGAAACTGGCCCCCTGTCTTGCACTACATATTAAAATAAACTGAAAATGGAGACAAGACATGAAACCATAAACCATTAGGTGAAAACAAGAGAAACCCCTTGGCCTGGCAATGATGTGGACATCCCATCCAAAAGTTCATTCTACAAAAGGAGAAATGAATGGAACTGCACCAACTGAAAGGTTTCTTCATGCTAAAGAAAATAATTAACAAAAACATGACCTATGGACTGGGAAAATAGGCAAGCTATATATCTGATAATGAGCGCCTAAATTTAAAAATAATCCATACAAGCCACAATGTAACGGTTTTTATTGTTGTATGTTTTGGTTTCTGGGTAGATGACTGTTAGTAAAGTGCTTTCTGGGAAGGAGTGAAGACTTGAGTTCAGGCTCCTAAGCATTTGTGGTGGTTTGAATATGTTTGGCCCAGGGAGTGGCACTATTTGGAGGTATAGCCTTGGAATAGGTGGGCCACGGTTGGCATGGGCTTTAAGACCCTCTTCCTAGCTTCCTGGAAGCCAGTCTTTTCTTATTTGCCTTTGGATGAAGATGTAGAACTCTCAGCTCCTCCTGCACCATGCCTGCCTGGATGCTGCCATGCTCCTGCCTTGATGATAACTGAACGTCTGAACCTGTAAGCCTGCCACAATTAAGTGTTTTGATAAGACTTGCCTTGGTCACCATGTCTGTTCATAGCAGTAAAACCCTAAGAGAGCATTCAAGTTTATAAAGTAAAAAACCTGACACGATAGGGCATACCTATAATCACAGAGACAGGAAGATCCTGGACTACCCAGATCAGTGAGTACTGGATTCAGTGAGAGACTCTGTCTCAAGAAATAATGTCCAAAGTGATTGAAGACTTCTAATTTCTCTGACCTCCACATGCATGTGCACACAGATGTGCTTACACACACATACGAACACACACACACACACACACACACACACACACACACACACACACACATTTTTATCATTATCAAAATCATCATGAACGTCCATTTAAGAAGGAGATTCTACTCTGTGCAATGGATGAACTTAAAAGAAATAAGCCAGACACAGAAAAGTATTTCATGATTTCACTTTCATATGGAGTCTAAAAATCATACCAACAACAACATAGAAACACCAACAACCAGCTAAATAGATAGACATAGGTGATAAAGCATTACCTACCTGAGCCTGGGAGGAGGAGAAAATGGGAGAAGTTAGTCAAGCATGCAGAACAGCAAATGTGTAGGATGTTTAAAATTGAGTGTACCATAGTGAATAAGGATGCACTGTATTCAGACCTTTTTCTAATTATTGTTGTAGCTGATCTTGACACAAAATGATACTTATGTGCGAGGTGATGGGTGTGTTAGTTTTCTTCAGTATATTTTATTATATAGGTGTGTCTCCAATATAATATAATGTAGAATTTTATTATATATTATGTTTTAGACTTTTTTATCTGCATTAAAAGTTTTTATTGGGAATATCATGCAATCTATATAAGTTATGTACAAGGCATGAAAATGGCAAACAGCACAAAGTACGGTTGAGGTATAAGCTAAGAGCACAGTATGTCATGTTTAATAAGTATAAACTAAAATCTGTAAACTAAGTAAACAGATAGATGAGTCATTCTCTTTTTTAGTAAAACCATATCGAATATTTATTTCACGTGAGGTAGAGGACACTTTTGTGTGTCATGTAATGCAACCAACCACAGCAATTTTAATCATAAAACTATATATGTATTGGCAAAATTATCAACTGAACTATGCTCAGTGTAGTTAATTTGCTTTAGTAGTTACAGAAGGGACCATTCACTTATTGCCTTCACAATTTAGAAACTGAGGAATAATTGAACAATTACACTGCCTTAAAATTCCCATAAGTCCTTCCAGCAGGACAGCTAATGGTGACTACATTTATCACAAACTCTAACAACTCAAAGATGTCCTAAATTTAGCAATTATCCTAATGGGGTGTTTTCATGAGAATTACTTTAAATGTGTTGTGCGTTCTTTATTTTCATGTGAGGTATGTTTTAATGAAGAAAAAAATCTTAAAAGCCTTTTTATACTAAACTAACTTTAAACACTATTTAGTTTTCTGAGCTTAAATTTTAAAATGTTTTATATTTCATCAGTTTCTAATTTCAAAACAGTAGCACTATATAATATATTTAATTCTAGTTCTAAACAAGCTTCAAATTGTATTACATAATTTAAAAGCCATTTAAGTGGGAAGATTAAAAAAGACTGTCCTATTATACAAGACACAATACAAACTACCCATGTATATTTTTCTTCCAATAGTTGAAATGCTTAAGTATTTTACACTAGAAGACAAAACTTAAGCTCTGTTTAAATATCTGAGTTCCACAAGTATACTATATAATGCAGAAGTTCATATCACATATCGCTGATTGCTTCCATGAAACCATTAACAAGTAGATCCAAGTTCAGGAGCAGACGTATATAGCATGACCACAATTTCTCATCATCCTGCCCTAAAGATTAAATGCCTAATGGATGAATAAAAACGAATACCCTTCCCTACTCAGCATAGCATGCTGCACAGACCTTTCAGAAGTAGATGAAAACCCTTCAAGACTAGCTTTGCAGCTCTTGCTAGGGAAATACCTCGGGCACATTTCTTATTACTTGTGCTTCCATTTCATTTCTGCAGACATGAGCCATAGACACACAGACACTAGGTGCTCTGATGGACTCTGGAGTGATGTGGGGAGCCTGGAAACACCTCAGTTACTCACTGTTTCACTGACGTCAGGCTGCTATATAATTCACTCTATACAAATCAATCTTTTCATTTCTCCTTCTTACCCCTATACAAAAGATATTACATATAAACAAGTTATATATTATATTATAAAATTAGCTCAAGAAACATAAAACATCCTTATCTTCCAAAACACAAGAGATTCAAACAAAAGACTATACTTCAAAAATGTTAAAGATGGAGCCAAACCTAAGTGGTTGGTAGAATCTGTCAGTGCTCAGTCTGACCTGGGATTAGCAGGTAGTTTTTGTAACAGTCTCCTTGATGGCAGCAGGAGTTTCTACAGGTAAGTACCTTTTTACACTTGGTGCAAATTCCTAAGAGTCTGGACCACAGACAGAAACCACACTTTTCTCAGTGTAAATGCTTATGCCGAGTTTCTTCCAGTCCTAAACATACCTTTTCAGATTAAATAGTCATATTTCTGCTTAAACAGAGTGTGGACTCTGAAGGAAAATCTGCCTGCCTAGTGAACTTGGCATAACACGTGAGACCTAACACAAAAGCAAACCTTAAGATAGCAACCAGCACACAAAATGAGCATTCACAAAGTAAACTTCATATGGATATTTTAGCAGAGGTCACTTGTGGAGTATTACAGAATTTCAAAGTTTGTTGTCAAGCTATATGGTGCAATGTAAATTAAAGTTATGTTCAACAGTAGTAGATGTGATATTTACAGTTGATTAAAAATTACTTTAAGGAAGTTTAGAAAGAAAACGATGGCACATCATTTCATCTTCTGGGAAGTGAAGACGACACTCAACAATGTCACAGGGCAAGTTTCATCAAGACTAGAAAATCACACTTACTAAGGAGCACATAGCAGAACACTTCTGAGTCTGTCAGAAAAATAAATGGTGCAAGTCCTTGAAGTCTGCCTCCCACAAACAAGCTGGGATACAATAAACTGACAACTAAGCTAAGGCTATTGTACAAATGCTTGAGGTTTCCTTTCTCCAGATCTAAATAAAATGGCATCAATGGTCCCCGTGCCACTTAACATGTTTCTGCCAAGGAGGTTACAAAAGCCAATACATTAAATTATAGAACATAGTAGAATAAATCCAGTTAGGTCACAATATAGTTAGGAAACAAATGTCCTTCTGGAAAGAGAAAAGTTGCTTTTAGACAAGTATCATGAAAAAAAATATGACCTTAAACAGGTGTGAAATCCCAGGGCTCTGATGTCTCACAGCATGGGGTACAGATCTCAAGTCACTGCATGTCCTGCCAAGAGACATCACAGGGCACATGAAACAGAGGATAATGCCAGAGCTGCTTTCAGGATTATCCCTAAAAATACCTGTACATGGCCAGTGGTGATGGGGCTCATGCCTGTTAACCCAACACTTGGAGGCAGAGGCAAAAGGATTCCTGCAAATTGGAGGCCAAAGAGACCAAAAAAAAAAATACAAAGCTTGCCAAGATTTTCCCTAGTAATTTCAAGCCAAGCATCTACTAATGTGAAATTCAGTGGTAAAAATGTCAGACTTTATGTGCAAAGAAACAATAAAGAATAGTGCAGAGGGTGCCCTTCCCCAAACCACGGAATTCATTTGTCATCTAAAATAACTGTTAGTAGCATATACTTCAATTGTGAATTATTAACCTATCACATATTCTTAGCTGATGGTAAATCCCTGATCTTAAGATTAAACAGTCAGTTAGTAGGATATTTGGTTGCGGTCACATCTGGATCCAGCCGTGACAATGTCCTTTTATGAGGCATCCATCAAAAGATTAAATGACCCTTCGGTTTGTGCTCCTTCTCCTGGTTCTTAAGATGTTAAAACTTAAAAAGGAACGAAAGGACCAGTGTCTTTTCAGAAATCACAAAGATTTAAATACCAAAGAGAATCTCAACAAAATCTTAACATTGACAAAGATATGACCTTGCTTGCTTCAGCTAAAAAGGTAAAGACAGTGGTGTCAAATAAGGAGTCTCAGAAGAATGGTAGAGATGTGAAGAGATCAGAAAACGAGATGGAGAGTAGTAGAAAAACTACTAAAGTCTAAGTTTTCTGAAGATAGTCATCAAAAGAACATGAGAACTCTCAGCCTGCAGTAGATGAAACTCAGAGACAAGAGAGAGACAAAGATGAGGTCATCTCTGTTGTGCAAAGTCTGATAGCTAAACAGGGAGGCATGGAGCTGAAGCTGCAAGCCACTCAGAAGGACCTCGCTGAGTCTAAGGGAAAAACAGTCCAGCTGGAGGGGAAACTTGTTTCAATAGAGAAAGAAAAGATCCATGAAAAATCTGAAGCAGAAAAACTAGAAGAAATTAGCCGTGCATCTGATCAAGTGGAAAAATACAAACTTGATATTGCCCATTTAGAAGAAGAATTGAAAGAGAAGGATAGTGAGATTTTAAGTCTTAAGCAATCTCTTGAGGAAAACCTTACATTTTCTAAGCAAATAGAAGACCTGCCTGTTAAATGTCAGGTGATTGAAACAGAAAGAGACATCTTGTCAGCAAGGATAGAGAAAGGACTGAATGTCTCAGCGCTGAGATACAGATTCTAACAGAGAAGCCTGTTCTGAAAAAGCAAGAATATGAAAATCTGCAACTAGAAGAGTTGCAAAGCCAGTCACTTCTGCAGCAAGAGAAGGAACTGTCTGCCCTTCTTCAGCAGCAGCTCTGTTCTTTTCAAGAGGAAATGACTTCTGAGAATGTCTTTAAAGAAGAGCTGAAGCTCACCCTGAATGAGTTGGATGTGGTCCAGCAGAAGGAGGAGCAGAGTGAAAGGCTGGTCCAACAGCTGGAAGAGGAAAGGAAGTCAACTGCAGAACAACTGGAGCAGCTCTATGACCTGCTGAGAGAGAAAGAAGTTGAACTGGAGGGAAGTACTGCTGCTCACACCCAAGCCACCTTGACTGCACAAGAGAAGTGTAATGACACAGCACAGAATCTGAGAGATGTCACTGCTCAACTGGAAAGCCATAAGTCATCAACACTTAAAGAGGTAGAAGATCTTAGACTGGAGAATATGACTCTACAAGAAAAAGTAGCTATGGCTGAAAAAAGGGTAGAAGATGTTCAACAACAGATACTGACAGCTGAGAGCACAAATCAACAATACGCAAAGATGGTTCAAGATTTGCAGAACAGATCAACATTGAAAGAAGCAGAAATTAGAGAAAACACATCTTCATTTCTTGAGAAAGTAAGTGATTTGCAAATTCAACTCAGAAAACAAGATGAAGACTTTGGGAAGCAGCTGGAAGAGGAAGGAGAAAGAACAGCAGAGAAAGAAGATGCAGTGACAGAATTAACCGTGGAAATTAATAAATGGCATCTCCTATCTGAAGAACTGTATGGCAAAACTAAACCTTTTCAGCAACAACAGGATGCCTTTGAAGGAGAGAGGCAGGCATTGTCAAATGAACATGGTGCCACTCAGGAACAGCTATATAAAATCAGAGCCTTATATGCACAACTACTGGGTCAGCAGAATCTAAAGCAAAATATCAAACATGTTGTGAAATTAAAAAATGAAAATAGCCAACTCAAATCAGAGGTGTCAAAACTCGGGTCTCGGAGGCCTGTTAAGAGAAGACAAAATGAGCTGTGAGTTCAGGGAGAATTGGATAAAGCTCTGGGCATCAGGCGCTTTGACACTTCCAAGGCTTTTTCTCACGAATCTAAGAAGAATTTGACACTCAAGACTGCATTAAAAGAAGGCAACCCAAACTGCTGCTGAGTCAGATATAACATCAAGAGGATCATGAAAGTATATATTTGAAATATTTGTTGAAGAGTATTTTCTTCATGATTCTTGATACTATGTTTATAGTATATATTATATAATGTATTTAATTTCTACTGCCTATTCTTTGGTATATGAAACCATAAATCAGCATTTGTTACCAAAATGACTTTTAATCTTTTACTTTCTATTCTGTGTCTCCTCACTCTTTACCTGTGTCACCTCATTCTGAACCATCTGTTTGCTTTGCTGCATATGTTGCTCTACCATCACATTGACTTTTTTTTAAAGATCAGTATTAAAAATTCCCCGATTCTGTATTCCCTCCATGTTTTTAGCTTGACTCTAGAGTTCTTTCTATTCCAGTAAAGATTTTCCACTCTTTATAAAATGAATAATGTATTAAAAAAAAGAGTAAAGAGTCATAATAGTCCATTTGTGCAAGTTTTAAGATAACATTTAAACATAGAAAACTCCAAAAAAATTTTCTTCAAAATTTTTAGTATTTTACAATTTAAAAGAAAAAAATCCATTATATAAATTCATAAGACCTTCTTAAGACTACATATAAAAACTGTACAAGAGGATTATAAGTTACATGGGAACCAACGTACGTCAGTGGAATTCCTTGTCCTCGTGAACATGAATGAGTACTTTCACACCACTACTAACAGGAAAAGTTCAGAAATCACTTTAATTTTCTGAAGTCTCACACACACACACATATCTAGATATAGCTACTCTTAAACAGAAACACAAATTACAACTGCTTCTTGTATGCAGCATCAGGGCACAGCAAAGCATGCTCCCTTGCCCCCAGCTGTATGTGGGGGAGGTGGTACTATCATTTCATCAGTAAGATTCCTGTAGGAGAAAACCAGGAGAAACTCATTCTACAACCTAAAGAAAAGTAACCACAGGCTTGGTGTATAAAAGTCCCAAGGTTCTGTAATGAGAAGGATACAGAGTGAGTAGCTTTGCATCATAAATGTTACCTCTGTATTTAAAGTTGAGTCTAAAATAACTCATGGCAAAACTGACACAGGAACTTTCCATCACATAATGCAGTTCGGAAAGTATGTAACTATTAGAAATACAGGTAGACTGACTAACTACAGGTTCAAATTACATAGGTTACTATTACCAAGCTGACTGCAGAAAGTACAAAGAAGCACACATTCTCATTCATTTGGAAATGGAAAAATTTGTATTAATATATATTCTTCACATTTGCTGCCCTACAGATGAACAGAATGCCTAGCTACCTTCATGCAAATAAGATGTGAGAATTCAATTTTCAAAGCAAGCCAGAAACATGAAGACTTGCTAACCAAATACAGGTATGTCTCTTCTTCAGCTCTCATTCCTTGGAGGTCTTTGACAATTTCAGGATCTGCAACTTCAGCTCCTCTATCATCATCTGGAGTTTCTGTCTCTCCTCTTGCTTCTGTCTGAATTCATCCTGGAGTTCTTGCTTGTCTGCCTCAGCATGGTCTAGCCTTTGCCTCAGTTCTGCCAGCTGGGCTGCATACTCAGCCTCTTTGCCTTTCTCTAAGGTTGAGTCACAGGTGCATTTCTGCTTCATCACCTGCTCCAACTTTTTCTCCAAGTCTCTCTGTTCACTATAAAATTCCTCCATCCTCTGAGCATGGTCATTCTGCAAAGACTCAGGCTCTTTCTGTAGATGCTGCTGCTCCTCAGTGAGCTCCTTCATCACCTTTGAACTGCTCAGCATCTCCACTTCCACCTGCAGATGCTGCTTCTTCTGCAGATTCGAGTTCAGCTTCTCCTGCTGTCTTACATAGGTTCTCACTACACCTTCCATGATCTTTCCCTTGTCATCTTCACAAGTAACATCTCTGACCAGAAGTGGAGAGGAAGCCTCAGAATCACTCTTGCTTATGTGTCTTACTAAGCTGCAAACAGTAGACTCAGATTTCTTTTTACTTGTAGAATTAGTTGAGATCGATGAATCTAAATGACTGTATAATTCTCTACTGGATTCTAAATCCATTTTCTCCTGCTCCTCGAGTGAGACGTCTGGGTAAGACACTGTTTTCTCATGCTTACTACTACCATGAGACTTTCCTGACTGTCTGGAGATGGACTTACTTGTCTCTGTCTTGGTGACCTCTTTAGACTGGGAGGCAGCAGACGTGAGCCCAAATCGCAAGTTCTCTTGTCAGGGGATCTGTGTGAATGCATGACAAACATCTGGGGAGCAAAAATTCCACAGCACTCCAGACAGGAAGCATCAGGCTGAACCTAAAACTGAGGTGCAAAGAGACCCTGACATTTGCTCAAGCATTCATGTTCCACTTCAAAGGCACTGCCAGTTTCCTTTCACTGGACAGAAGACATTTTAGCAGGAAATATGCTCTCACTCTGAGGAAAAGTTGTTGGGCACAGTAGAGCATTACAGAGTCTTTGTGCATCAGTCAATGTTATCAGCCCACAGGATGTTGCATTGAATGGAAGTATTGCTAAGACCTTTAAGATGTGAAGCTGGTCTGAAGTAGGCCTTGAACAATAGACGTAAAGCTCATCACACCCTGTGTTTATTTGCTGGAGTGAAAATTCTTATAGAACAGAATTTAAGGCTTGGGGCATACAGAGTCTCTTTGCTCCTCCAACTTGAAAACAAGAAATAGATTCCCTTCCAAAACAGGCTGAGTGAGCTCTGTAGAGCTATCAGAAGGAATAAGAAAAGGACTGGGAAGAACCTGAGGAGACAGAAGAGGTAGGAATACCATCAGTGACATGATGTCTTGGGAATATCAAGCAGAAAACGCTGCTGGTCCACCCAAAGAGCTCTGACTGCTTAGATGGAATTGTGCCAGTGTGTGTTTCAGACTGGGGTTTAAATTTAAAGCCTCAGGTTGAGGAGTACAGTTTCACATAGCGTGCTTGCCATCAGGCTCCACAGAAGCATCTCCATAGTCATCCAAATGCTCCCTCTTCAGCTTGGTCAGTGTTTTCTCACTGACATGAATGTCTGTCATCATTTTTTTCACAGGAGGACTACGATCATCCACCATCCTGTTCTGCTTTTTATTGGAACCCTGAACCAAGGAGAAGTTAGACTGGAGGTTTTCCATGGCCCCGCTGGTGTTTTAAATGATTAAGTCTACAATTGGCATTTTGTTCTCAGTTCCTAATTTGAAGAGAAAAGGGTAATGTATACACATACTTCTGACTCACTTAGAAATGTTTAGTTTGCAAGGATGAATTTTCTTACTCAATCAATTGTACAACTCAGTTAACAACAGTTAAGGAATCTGAGACTGACAGCATTATCAATTCAGCTGGTATTTATAGAACATTTCAAAATGATTCAACAAATCATTTCAAGATTACATAGAAAATCCTCCAGGATATATCATATGATACTTCCCAAAATAAATCTCAATAAAATAAAGAGGAGCACATTACATGAAGAACATATTTTGATTACAATGGAATTAAGTGAGAGCATGTGAGAGAAAGAAATCTGGAAAAACATCAAGTATTTGGAGATTTTAAAACACATGTAAGTAACCCATGATGGAAAAGGTCACAAGGAGGAATAATTAGGCAGAATACAAACTCAACACAGCAGCACATGTGCAGTGAGCTGAAGCAGTGCATGGAGGACATTTGAAACTGGAAATCCTCCTGTCAGGAGAGAAGAAAGGTCTTAGGTCAAGAACCTACCCCTCTCCTGCATGGAACCAGAGCCCTGGTGAAAGAGGCCAAAGAGCAAAGAGAACAAACCAAGCAATACATCCAGTAGCAGAAAGACAGCAGATGCATTAAAATTAAACTCTGAATATTTCGTGTGTGTGTGTGTGTGTGTGTGTGTGTGTGTGTATGTGTGTAATGTAGTTCACTAGACCAAAAACAACAACAAAAAAAGCAAAGAACAACAACAAAAACAACAAAACAGCAAAGTAAATCATCCCGACTGGATATCACATGGACTCTGGCAGGAAGAGGAGAAGGAGCAGCGGCCCTATGGGGCTAACATTGAACTATATTCACTGTGTTTACCTGTCATTTTTTTTAAATCCATCTTTCTCTCAAAGAAGCATGTCAAGTTTGCACAGCAGCAAAATTTCTGTACAAACTCAAAAGTGGTCATTTTGAGAGTAGCTTCAGCTTTCCTGATCTGTTTAAAAAGAAAAGTATTATTTACTGTGGAAACTCCCATGTTAAGGAGGAAGGGCCTGCACGCACAGTGAGGACTGGTGCCCTTGTTCTGTTTTGTCTCTAAGTTTGTCCTTTTCTGGGATTTTCAGTGCTATGGTAAGCACTGAGAGCATGGAGCACTGTGCCATACTTTTACATTGGCGATATTGGTGGTGTGTTGTGGCAAATTTGATTGTAAAAACTCTGTAAATAGATGAAAGTAAGTCATGGCTGACATTTGTAAGATGCTTTTGTACTTTAGAGTTTTCTACATCAAATAAAGTGTTTTCTTTCAGAAAAAAAAAAACAGCAAAGAAAAATAGCACCAATCATTACAATCAAGAATGAACACAAGGATCTTGCCGTCAACTCTACAGACCTTAAAAGTATTACAAAGTGAAATTATGAATAGATTAATGGTAACAAACTGACCAACTTTAACGAAATGGACAATTTATAAATTGTGTAAATGGGTATATACACACAGGAAGACTCGAAATATTTGAATAAATTTGTAAACAGAAAAGTTATCAATTAATGTTTCAAAATCTTCTTGTGAAGAAAAGCGAACAGCAGATGGCTTTACTGGTGAAATCTGTAAAATATTTTAAAAAGAAATAATGACAATTCTTCATAAACTATTTCAGAAAATAGGACATTTCCCAACTTATTTTATGAGGCTAGGATTGCCTTGCTATCCAAGCCAGAGGATATAACAAGATAATTTAT
>JANHMN010000190.1:6860-28405 GCA_030674055.1 Rhabdomys pumilio
TATATATATATATATATATATATATATATATATATATATTGAAAGAATCCAATTTTTAAATTTTTATTTTATTTTAGAAGTTCACACATGTATTCTGTGTTTGAATCAACTTCTTCCTTGTCTACCCCTACTCCTTATCAAATCCATGAGATTTTAAGATATTGCTACATACACACATGTAACCTGCTGAATAAATTTACTGTTGCTCATAGATTGTGTTTAGGGCCAACCACTAGGGAATTGGACAACCTACTAGGGTGTCCATCCTTGGAGAAAACTAGTTCTCCCTCTCTTTGCAGCCATTAATTGCCTGTAGCTCTTTTAGGGATGAGGCCCTGTTACATTTCTCCTATTTACACTGGGTTGTTAGCTGGTGTTATCATCATATGGGACATTTTTAGTTGCTCATGGTGTTAAGATTCTATTGTTGCAGCTCCCTACCATGTATAAAAGATACTACCTTACCATGGACATTGTGGCTTTCTGGCCTTACAATCTCCCCTCACTTTCATAATGTTCCCTGAACCTTAGGTGTAGGTGTTGAAGTATCGCTATATCCACCTAGGAATTGACACCATGCGGCCAGTTGTTAATTGCATTTTGACAAGTTAGGAATCTCTGTGATGGTCTCTGATGCAAAAAGGATCATCTTCGATGATAATTGACCTTTTCATAAATATCCTATATTTTAATGGAATTTTGTTTCTTTCTTTAAGATAATTTTATTTGATTTGTTTTGTATGAGTGGTCTGCCCTTGTGTATGTATATAAATATATGTATGCCTATTGCCTATGGAGGCCATAGGAGATTACAAGATCCATTTAAAGTGTTGTTACAGATGGTTGAGTGCCAACACATTGGTGCTAGAGACAAAATCTAGGTCTTCTAAAAGAGCAATGGCTGCTTTTAGAATCTGGGCTGTCTCTCTCTCCAGGCCCAACATTTTGAATGTCTTTTATTCAAATCACATTTCAGTGTCTGACAGACTATAATAGATTTCATGTAGTAAATGCCAAGAGCTGATAATTGAATTGAACAAGTCATAAATCACTTACAATGTAGAATTACAAGGGTTTAAAACTCAGAAGTAAGTTCTTGTTATTTTGGAATGTAACAGTTAAATCCTTTTCATCTGCTCTGAGAAAAAAAAAATTATTGAGACTCCATGGGTTACATGCAACACCATGCTAGAAAAAAAACTACATTCAAATTCCATGTGATTAATAGTGAAATACCATTTGGTATAAAACCTAACACATGGTAAATAACTCAAAAAATTGATGCTAGTTAAAAATGACTTATCAATCTCAGAGGATGATTTTACTTTCATCTATGAAAACCAGTATCTTATTATTGTATTTTATAAATTTCTTGAAATAAAGTTTTTTTCAATGTTTCATATAATTAAATAGTTATTAATTAAATTAATAGTGATTTTAAACATTTCAACTGTTTTGTCCTTTTGTATACCAATTACAAATTTGATTAGATTTTCATATACAGTTATTTTATTATTTTTATAATTAAAATATAATGACATCAAATGCTACTGTCCTCTCCCCAACTCCTCTTATATCTTATTCTCATTTTCAAATTGATAACATCTTTATTACTATTATTGTTGCATATGTGCATAACTATACATACTATATATACATATATACACACACTTGCATGTGCATAAGCACACACACATATATAATATATGCAAACATATATGTGATATATATACACATTTATATGATATATATATATATATATATATATATATATATATATATATATATATATACATCATATACATATCACTGAGCTTGTTTAATGTGGCTTCTACATATGATTTTCTAGATGACCACTTTGTATTAGATGCATTTAATTGAAAAATGCTATTCTATTCCTTAGAAAATACTGAGGGTGCTACATTTCATTTTATCCTGTTGGTAATTCATAGCTCATGAGCATATTAGTTTTTAATTTAGAATTTCATTTGAACATATGTTGCTTAGATTAAATTCAATGACCAAATTCTTTTTTGTGGATCATAGATAAGGTGCTAGAATTCTTACTTTTCTAAATATGATATCCCAGTTTTAATTTATAACATTAAATGATAATGTACAAGCTCCCATCCTGTTCCAGAATACATCATAGTATCAAAAATATAGCTGATAATGTGATGAATTAATAAATAACATAATAGAAGACCGTGTGCATAAAATAGTGCTGAAAAGCAGGAGAAGAAAGCAGCCAGCTGTGCTTCCAGGAAGCTATTGAGAACCACCCTTTGGCACTTGCCAGCAAATCATCTTAACATTAGTCTTGAAGCTTAAGAAATAAGGTTTAGAGCCAAGCAAACATCACTCAAGCCAAGTGCTTTATTCTCCAGGTCACTGATTGCCCCACTAACATCTCTCAGTTTGCTGATTATCTGAAAGCATATAATTATAATATACTAGAAGGAAACTTCCTGTAAAATTGTTGTGATTACTAACAAATTACTATGATGTCTAGGTATGAATTAGTTTTATAAATGCAAAAAAATGGCAACACTAATTGGGCTTGGTAGTTTATTTTTTAAAAAAAGAAAAAGCATACATGGAATTGGGATGAGGTTGTGCTAGTGAGGTCTTTCAGGAGTTGAAGGTGAGGATTGGGGGTGGATATGACCCAAATACATTATACACACTTACATGAAGCTCTCAAAGAAACAATTCATTTAGAAAACTGTAGGTTTTTAATAGCTATAATATACTTGAAAATAGTTATTAGTGGACCTTATAAATTATACCTCTAACTGTGTGTCATTCATACTTGCCCATTGTTAGGTATCTTTATGTCTGAAGCAATTAAATGTTCACAAAACAATGTCTTTTTATAATGGGGCTCCACTACCAGGTTCTATGGAAACACTGACCTCCTTAGACTTGCAGGAACTCTCTAGGTTTACTGCCTCTTCACCCTCATAAATCCAATTACTGTTTTATTCTTCTGATTGCTCTCTAATTTCCTGTGCACGTATTTTGATTCTTCAGTCCAGAACACATGAATGCTTTGTTCTAGCAGCCTTTGGCTCGGATCCACATTAGAGACTGCCTCCAGGATTTTCCAGGTAGCTTGATATCTAATTCTAGAGTTTGTCGGTTCTCCTTTTAATGTCTTGTCTACTCTTGTCTCTGAGCTCTACAACTTTATCCAAAGGTAGACTAAGGCCCTTTTCTTCCCCACCCAGGGAGAATGTCTAAACAAGAACATCAATTACCCAGTTCTTATGCAAACAGTGGTCTGGTTCCTAATCTCTGCATTCATATCTGTCTGTGATCTTTCTCTTCTTCAGTTGTTCAAATTTTGCCCATTGTTCAAAATTTACTAAAACCTACTAAAGCTCAGTTAAGAAACTGTCTGTGTACTAATCTGCTTGTAGCTGAACTTGCTGAACGCACTAACTATGCTTTCCTTTTGTCTTTGTCTCTTGTCTCACATTTTAATATTCTAAAGGAATGATGCTGAACTCGCATAGGATACATTGTTGAATCCTGTTGGCAATTCACTGTTGATACAAGGGTGAGTTATTGTATTTGGGGTTGTGAGAAACTCACATTACCAAATTGTTAGCCCTTCTGATCTTCTGTTCTATTTTGCACAAGGTTAGTAGTAGATTACTATGAACATTAAATGTTTAGCTGTTTTGACCAATTTTCCTCAACATTGATGTATAAATCATATCACAGTTTACAATTCTACAAAATCCTTTTTAAAAAGCTTTATAGAAATAAAAAAGACGACAAATTTAGATTAGATCTAACTTCCCACTTCCATTTTAGTTATAAAAATGCACCATTTTTCTTTCCCTTTTCTTTCTTTCTTCATTTATCTTAAAAAAAATTTATTGGGTATTATATTTACATTTCAGATTTTATCCCCTTACCCACCTCCTCCCACCACCCAGAAATCTCCTATCCCATCCCCCCTCTTCATGCTTCTAAGAGGCTCTGCCCCCACCTCCCCACCTCCCCCCCACTACCTCCTCCCCACCTTCACATTCCCCCCCCACTCTGTGTTAGTTTTTCATGGGACCAAGAATCTCCTCTCCCACCTATGCTCGACAAGGCCATCCTCCCCTACATATACAGCTGGAGTCATGGGTCCCTTCTTCCTATGTGCTCCCAGGCTGGTAGTTTAGATCCTGGGGAGCTCTGATTGGTTGGTTTTGTTGCTTTCCTCATGGGGTCACAAACCCTTTCTGCTCCTTCAGTTTTCTCTCTAACTTCTCCATCAGGAAACCCTTGATCAGATCAGTGGTTAGCTGTGAGCATCGTCCTCTGAATGTGTCAGTCTCTGGGAGACCTCTAAGGAGACAGCTATATCATGTTCTTGACAGCATGCATTTCCAGCCATCCACATCAGTGTCTAGCTTAGGTGACTGTACATGGGATGGATACCCAGGTGGAATGGTCTCCAAATGGCCCCTCCTTCAGTTTCTGTCCCATGTTTTGTTTCCATATTTGCTCCCTTGAATATTTTTGTTACTTGTTCTAAGTAGAACTGAGGCATCTTCACTTGGTCTTCCTTCTTCATGAGCTTCATGTGGTCTGTGAGTTGAGTCTTTGCTATTCCAAGCTTTTGGGTTAACATCCACTTATCAGTGAATAAATATCATGTGTGTTCTTTTGTGATTGGGTTAACTCACTCAGGATGATAATTTCTAGTTCCATCCATTTACCTAAAAATTTCTCGAATTCATTATTTTTAATAGTTGAGTAATACTCCATTGTGTAAATGTACCACATTTTTTTTGTATCCATTCCTCTGTTGAGGGACATCTTGGTTCTTTCCAGCTTCTGTCTATTATAAATAAGATGCTATGAACATAGTAGAGCATATGTCCTTGTTTTATGTTGGAGCATCTTCTAGGTATATGCCTAGGAGTGGTATAGCTGGATCCTCAGGTAATGCTATGTCCAGTTTTCTGAGGAACCACCACTGATTTCCAGAGTGGTTGTACCAACTTACAATCCCACCAACAATGGAGGAGTGTTCCTCTTACTCCAGATGTCTCTGTGACCTTCTCCAGCTGCTCTGAGTACAGTGGTACCTCTAGGATGCCTCAGGATATGGTGCCTCCAAGGTAGTAGACTATAGTGCGCCACGCATGAGCACTCTCGCTCAGCCATCAACTGTCAAAAGTAGCCATCAACCACCAAAAGGTGACGTAGCCCGAGATGTCACATCAGCCAAGTCGTGCAAGCCAATAGAATAGGGACACGCCAACCCAGGGGCTATTTAAGGAAGGCTGTTTCCTCCTTCAGGGTCTTTCCTCTCCTCGGCTTCAATAAAGCTTGCTACAGAAGGATCCTGGCATTCGTGTGCGTTCTTGCTGGCGAGAAAGTGACGTGGGTCACAGTAGACCAGCTAGGTGTCTGCTGTTCTGAGTGCAGTGTCTCCTTTAGAATGTCTCAGGATAAGGTGTCCACTGCCCTGAGTGCAGTGGTTCCTCTAGGATGTCTCAGGATATGTTGTCTGTCACTCTGAGTTCAGTTGTTCCTCTGCCACTCTGGGTTCAGTGGACCCTCTACCACTCTGGGTTCAGTGGACCCTCTAGGTTGTCTCGAGATTAGTTTGGTGTCTACACAAGAGCTGACCTGGCACATGTCTGCCCCAGACCTCAGAGCCGAAGGGGCAGAGGGGAGCGCTACTCTGCAGGGGCAGGGTTTGGGTTTCTGCTGGAACCTGATTGCTCCCCACACCCAACTATGGGTGTAGGGCACTGTGTGGGTCTTTTTACCTACAGCTCTGGGTTCAGTGGACCCTCTATGATGTCTCGGGAGGAGTCTGGTGTCCAGAAAGGAGCGGACCGGGTGCACGGGTCTCATGTACCATTTTTCAAATGGTTCCAAGTATAGCTAATTGCTGATACAAACAATGATTTTGATTTCTTACTTGGCTCTTGGGAAACTGAGAACAAATAGATATTTAGATGCAGTAGGTGATTGGAGAGATAGAGTAGGGAAACACAAGCAAATTTGATATGAGGAGATAAAGCAGAAAGAAGTAGAGGTACCACAGAAATAAAACGGAAGTTGAAGAAATCAGATAACTATTCAGAGAAAGTAAAATTTGAGTATGTATGCCCATGTATCTTCATCCTTTGAAGATATTCTGAGGGTGTGGATGCATGTTCTTGTAAAGTGATTTTCTTCCCTTCCTTCCTTCCTTCCTTCCTTCCTTCCTTCCTTCCTTCCTTCCTTTTTTTTTCTTTTTTACTAAGGACATTTCTTAGGTATGAATTAAATTTTTACTTCTTAAGAATATTTTTTGCTTTTTTAATACTAGTCTACTTTTTGTTATATAAATGGCAATAAAATACAAAATTATCATGGTCTAGAAGTCTCTTAATAGCACATTCAGCAATAGTCAATCATGGTTAAAGCTAAAGTAATTTTCAGAATTATAAAAAAAATTTTAATGTAAAGTAAAAACAGTATACTGTAGCAAGAAGTTATCTCGTGGGTTATTTAACCTCATAATGCATTTTATGGCTTACTGTTACATGTCTCATTAAGGTCATAAAATATAGAATACATTATTAGATTCAGATAGATATGTATGTATATATATATATATATATGCACATATTAATGTATTATTCAATTTTAACTTGATTATCGTAAAATAGTACTTTAAATTTGGGTGTTAGAGGCTTAAATTTGAAATGAATCTTTATTATTTACAAGGTATGATATAAAATTTCTACTTCATAAATATGTCTTGAATCAATGAGTAATTTAATGAGATAATAGATCCATATAGCTGTCCACCAAAGCAACACAGGTTTAAAAATAGTTTCTTCTGAGATAAAAATGGAGATAATATCAATGTTTTTCTATGATGAAATAATCTACTGTACTCAGGTACATTATATATTATTTATCATTTGGTCACTGCTTCTTTATCTTGGTAGCTCCAGACTTGCAGGTCCTCAATTTATTATTTTTATTTTCTAAATACAATGAGTTTGTTCTAAGAGATAGTTTATACTTATATTTGATTTATTGCTCTAAGTTTTATATACATTGCAAATTCTCAGCTGGATTGGTGATAGACTTTCCATTATCATAAGTTTAACTTGCTAGTCGTTCCTTCTCATCTCGATGTTTTTGACATTCCACATGATTTTTCTTTCAGAAAATGGGTGGTGATCACCTCTTGCCTCTGGAATATCTTAACTCTCTTTTCATCCCATCTCACACCCATCATTATATGTAATTCTTTCTCTAAATGATCTTGTCTGAGGTCATACACTAACACACTGCATTCCATAAGATTTAATAAGATGCTTTATAATTTATATATAGTAAGATCTTTGTTTCATCATACATCTGGAAAATTGCACAGCCCTTCTTATTTAATGCTACCATCAGTTCATAAGACATTCCCTTCACCATGGAAAGGACTCCTTGCAGTTCATCACATTTTCCTTTGCCCTCAGTATTTAATAATATCCACCCTAACTTACTTATTTAGAGTTTTTGCTTTGTCAGATGATTTATATGGAATCTATAATGTGTTGTTACAAAAAACGATCCAGGCTAAACCAACTATGCACAGGCAATGGTGGCCTCCCCTACCCCTAGTGGCCAATCTGAAGCAGCAGTCTTGCCCTGGTTCCTGCTGCCAGCTGCTGCCAAGCCAATCTGATCTTCCCAGGTCATCCATCCCCTGTGGCTAGCCTGTGGCTAGCCTGTAGAAAGCCAGCTATCACTTGCTCATATCCTTTTAGCCCCATAAAATAGAACCAGAGACTTGTAATATAGCAGGCAAATTTATTTATTTTTTTATTGGATATTTTCTTTATTTACATTTCAAATGTTATCCCCTTTCCCAGTTTCCCCTGGAAACCCCCTATCCCATACCCCTCCCCCTGCTTCTATGAGGGTGATCCCCCACCCACTCACCCACTCTTGCCTCCCTGCCCTCTCATTCCCCTACACTGGAGCAGCAAGTCTTCCCAGGACCAAAGGCCTCTTCTCCCATTGATGCCCAACAAGGACATCCAGTGCTGCATATGTGGCTGAAGCAATGAGTCCCTCCAAATATACTCCTTGGTTGATAATTTAGTCCCTGGGAGATCTGAGGTGTCTGGTTGGTTGATATTGTTGTTCTTTCTATGGGGTTGCAAACCCCTTCAGCTCCTTCAGTCCTTTCTCTAACTCTTCCATTGGGAACCCTGTGCTCAGGACAATGGTTGGCTGCAAGCATCCACTTCTGTATTTGTCAGGCTCTGACAGAGCTTCTCAGGAGACAGCTATATCAGGCTCCTGTCATCATGAACTTCTTGACATCCGAAATAGTGTCTGGATTTGGTGACTGTATATGGGATGGATCCCTAGGTGGGGTAGTCTCTGAATGGCCTTTTCTTCAGTCTCTGCTCCTTTTGTCTTCGTATTTGCTCCCATGAGTATTTTGTTCCCCCTTCTAAGAAGGACTGCAGCACCCACACTTTGGCCTTCCTTTTTCTTGAACTTCATGTGGTCTGTGAATTGTATCTTGGGTATCCCAAGCTTTTGGGCTAATATCCACTTATCAGTGAGTGCATAGCATGTGTGTTCTTTTGTGATTGGGTTACCTCACTCAGGATGATATTTTTTAGTCTTATCCATTTGCCTAACAATTTCATAAAGTTATTGTTTTTAATAGCTGAGTAATATTCTATTGTGTAAATGTATCAAATTTTCTGTATCTATTCCTCTGTTGAAGGACATCTGGGTTCTTTCCAGCTTCTTGCTATTATAAATAAGGCTGGTATGAACATAGTGAAGCATGAACACCAATGGTATATGTTCTAAGATCAACTATAGACAAATGGGACCTCATAAAATTGCCAAGCTTCTGTAAGGCAAAGGACACTGACAATAGGACAAAATGGCAACCTACAGATTGGGAAAAATCTTTATTAATACTACATTTGATACAGGGTTAATATGCAATATATACAAAGAAATCAAGAAGTTAGACTCGACAGAATCAAATAACCCTATTAAAAATGAGGTACAGAGCTAAACAAAGAATTTTCAACTGAGGAATATCAAATGGCTAAGAAGCACCAGAGAAATGCAAATCAAAGCAACACTGAGGTGCCGCCCCACACCAGTCAGAATGGCTAGATCAAAAACACAGGTGACAGCAGATTCTGACAAGGATGTGGAGAAAGAGGAACACTCCTCTATTGTTGGTGAAATTACAAGCTGGTACTACTACTCTAGAAATCAGCATGTGGGTTCCTCATAAAATTGGACATAGTATTACCTGAGAACCCAGCTATACCACTCCTGGGCACATACAAAAAAAAATGCTCCAACATATAACAAGGACCAGCTAAATTTATAATGGCAAATCTTCAACTCCAGAATACCTACACAAAGAACACAAAACTCAATTGATATAAATACAAGCTGTACACCTAGATAGGGCAAATGTACCCATCTATGAAGTCCCTAGCTACCTGTGACTCCTTCATACCATGTGACCACAGCTTGCCTGCTCCTTCGCCTCCTCTTCTTTTTCTTTTTTTCTTTTTCTTCTTCTTCCATCGTCTTCTGTCCACCATCTCTCCTTTCCATCTCTGTCCCACTCTGTCCTTCCTCTTCCCCCTTTTCTAAAACTTTCAGCTTTGCCCTTTTCTTTTGCCCCAACCATAGGCTCTAGCCTTATTTGACCAACTAAGATTTCACCTGACCTCACCTGAGTAAGGGCACCCCACTTGAGGGAGCGTCAAATACAGACATCAATCTGCAACAAGAATCATATAGTATGCCTTGCGCATAATGTCTCAGAAATCTATTCACTGGCTTATGTTTGTTTGTTTATTTGTTTGTTTGTTTTTGAAATAGTTAAACACTGGGACCCAAGATGGCCTTGAACTCACTATGTAACATGCATTATCCTCGAACTTATGCTAATACTTCTTTCTGTCTCAGCTTCCCAAGTACTAGAATCATAGGCATGAGCCATGACATCATGATATATATTCTCTTTTAGTGACAATACTTTACTCTACTCTATACATACAACACACTTGTACTTTTACTATGCCAGTGAATAATTGTTGTTTCATTTTAGAATAATAACAATTAACTTGGGTGTTTACATTGATTTCTTTGTATGGAAAAATGTTCTCATTTATCTTGGGCAATAATGTTCGTTGAACATTCTGGGTGATAAAGAAGGTACATATTAAAAATTATAAAGAAATGTCAGAAAAATTTCCAAAGTGATGGCACCATGTTGCATTACTCAAAGGATGTTGGTGTAGCATAGTGCTAAACTAACTTCATCAAGTTTGTACAGTAACTTTCTTTTTAATGGAAGTATTCACTAACCAGGTAGTAACAGGACATTGTTGTTCTAGTTAATGAGTTGTGGTGTGTCATCTATCTTTGGTGGAATGTCATACTGTAGACTCCTACCATACAATACATACCTACAATATCCCCTATATATCTACCTATCACATAAATATTTGTCATGTTTTATTGTATTCTGTACCAAGGTTTTTAATTCCAGTATCTGTGCCCTTTGTGGTAAAGACATTTTTAAGTTCTGATGAAGTAAAATTTATTCTTTTTTCATATTTTGGTTAATCATATTATGTACTGTTTAAGAAATGATTAATTGAAAATCTCGTGATATTTTCAACATATTTTATAAAAATATAGTTTGAATTTTAACCTTTTAAAATCTATTTTGCAATTATTTCTGAAATGAATCATGAAAAAGTTTTAAGGCTTATGGTAAACTTCTAGTGTACAATTGTTTTAATGTTATTGTGAAAAGGGTATTCTCTCCACATTGAATTATATTTGCACATTTAAAATTGATAATGTAACCAGATGGATGTTGCCTTACGGTTTAGAGCACTGAAGATATAAGAATTTTAGAATACAATGACAGCTCAAATTCTATTAATTTATATTTGCATTCCTTAGGATTATTTATTTTTAATAAGTGCTCTAATCTACAAAAATTCTGTCCTTAACATATATAACTATTCGGGTTTCTTTAAGAACTCTGTGAAGAATATAAGATATACCAAATACTTTCAAAATTGCTAGTTTTATTTGTCCTTTAACAAATTTGCTAATATTTTCTCTCTAATTATATTGGTAGCCTATAAAAATTAGAAACTATTTTTTTTTCTAAATACAAAAACTGAGTCACAAGCACCTGCATGGAAGTTGTTTTCAGTGGTGTATACACAGAAGGATGGATTACTGATTGTATAAGCAGATTTCTACACAGCCACAGACTCAATGAGGTCAACATTGTAGAATACTAAATTGCACTTGAATCACACAGTTTTTCATGTTACCCTCGTTTGATCTTTGGATCAGTGAGATTTTAAAACATGTGTGTTTTAGAATTTAAGGCCAAATATTTCATGGCATAACATTCTTAGTAAGCTATTCTACTTAATAGGGTGTTGTATCTCCAGTCCTATAACCTAAAGTTAAATGTTCATATAAAATACACAGAACTTCTATCCACAAACCAAGAAAATGATTTTGCTTAAGAAGAGGCAGGAGTAGCATTTTCTCATGGAATATGCCACAGAAACTCTGGGTAACTGTTTCAAAGATCAATGAAAAAAGACTTAAAGTCCTACAGATAAATTTATCTTCTTATTTTGAAAAAAAAAAATCAAATTGTTGAACAGGCCGAACAGTAAAATTTGTCATCCATAAGTTGGGACCAATTCACCTCACAAGGCCTTTGCATATTCAAATAAAACAATAAAAGTGCAATTAATGTGTAATCATTACCATCCTATACAAATATAAGTCATGTTTTTTTTTAATAAGAAACAAAGTGTCAACTTTAGAAAATAATGTTACTTTTCCTTTTTCTTACTTTTATTTTATTATAATCCAGTCTTTGCCCCCATCCTGGTCCACCCTCACACAATTGCTCCTTCCATTCCTGCTCCTCCCGGTCTCTCCATTCCCTGGGCCTCCAGTCTCTCAAGGGTTAGGCGAGTCTTCTCCCACTGAGTCCAGACTAGGCAGTCTTCTGCTGTATATGTGTTGGGTACCTCAGACCAGCTCATGTGTGCTGCCTGGTTGGTGGCTCAGTGTCTGAAGTCCCAGTTAATTAAGACAGATGCTGATACTTACAATCATTGAACTGAAGTCGGGGACCCCTATGGTTGAATTAGAAAAAATCCTAAAGAAGCTGAGGAGGAGGGCTATCCCATAGGAAGAATGTGTTATTTCCCGATCAAAAAAAAAATGACCTTAAGAACTTTTACCCCAAACCAATCCATGTCCTACTAAAATATAATTGCACTTGTCACCTCGCCGAGCACAGGGAGTCACTTTATGTTAAGTAAGATTTCTTTGGTTCTTATTTAAAGTGGAAAAGTCTCAAAGAAGAGTAACAGTCATGCTCACATATTAGAATGAATAACTTAAAAAACCTCAAGTAAAGACTCTTGGGTCCTAGGCCAGTTTTGTTATCACTTTTCTCTCTATTCTTTGAGACTAGGACATTATAACTGAACTCGATAAAATGTGAAGGTTAAGGTTAGGGTGTGGATGACTGAGGCAAGCCAAAAACCAAACAAACAAGAATTTGTTCCAAATGCAACTGTGTAACTAGCAGACATCAAAAGTCTATTGCAATGAATTGGCACAACAAACTATACATGTTAAGTGCATAGTTTACTGAATCATGGGTTAACTGAGTTCCTAGTATGTGTGGATTAATAATTTCCACAAAATTTGGAAAATGTATGGGTATTTAATTTCTTAAACATATCCTTTCCTTTCGTGGACCCTGCATTTCTAGTATTAACCTAGTTGAATTTCAACTTCAACTTCCTGATGGATTACTTATTTTTCATAACGATTTTTTCTAATTTTCATTATGAATAGTTTTTTCACTATTTTCAAATACAGCTGTATTTTTTTCTGATGAGTCTAATCTACATTTCACATTATTGTAGAAAAGGGCACATGTTTGCACAGGTAAATTCATGATTATGGAGGCCAGATGTATACCTTAGGACCTTAGATGAGTTTCTTCAGATGCCATCCACTTTGATTATTGAGGCAGGATCTACGGAATCTATGGAATCTATAGGTGAGACCTATGGCTCACTGATTATGTAATATTTGCTGGCCATGGATCTGCTTATTTCTGTATCCTTGGGTCTAGGATTGCACACACTGACTGCTAGACATGCTGGGTATCAAACAGGTCTTCATGATATATACCAAGCAGTCTCTTGATTGGCCCTTCTCCTCAATTACTCCAGTACAATTTTCATCCTTATAAATTTGACTGTCTAAAATTCAATAAATATTTTTAGTATTTTCCATTAATTTAATTTTGAACACAGGGACAGGGTTACAATAACATCTTAAAGCCATTCTCTGATTATTATAGCATCTGTGTCTATTATGGCCAGTTTGCTTTGGTGATTTTTCTCTTCATTCTAAAGTATAGTTTTCATGATTTCTTTGTAAGCATGATAATACCTTTTAATTTGGGTAAAAAAAATGTGAATTTTGCCATTTTTATGCTAATTTTAAATGTCAGCTTGATTTTGGTTCTTCTCTGAATTCAGTCTCCTTCAGTCTCCTACCCATTTGTTTTGTAAACTAATCTCTAGGCCACCTTGACAACTATTCTAGGTTGTTTCAAGTGGAACCTACCATCATTTTCTATTGTTTTCTCAATATGCTAAGTTAGACAGAAATACTTAAAATAATAAGTTGGAGAGTAGAGCTCTTTCCAGAGTGGCTGATGTTGATCTCAGTCCCAGAAGTTTTAGTAGACAAACGGTAGCCAGGAAAAATGAACACCAAGTGATGAGTTGTATCTTAATTGTCTGGACCTCAAAGGGTCATCAGTTTGCCACTGTTTCAAGTGTGAGCACTGAGGAGATAGCTGGATGCAAAAGAGGGGAAAGAAATCCCTCTGTGGAAGGCTCAACCTTAGGTGAGACATCCACAGCACACACCACCTTCCCAAGGATCAGGGATATCAATATAGTGGCAGTAGAAGAGTTAGAAATAATGGCCATTGATTGGCAGCAAAATGTTATTTACCAAATGTGGCAGGTAAAAAGACACGTGAACTCAAAGCAGCTGCAACTGCACACAGAAAACTTGAAGGAGATCCAGCCAGATACAATCTCACAATGAGCAAAGAAAGGTCTCACAAGATGCTACCATCATAGTGGGTTAGCCTGATGTTGTTAGTATTCTGATGTTAATTCTGCTTCCCAAAGAGGGGTTACTCCAGTCGAGCAGTCCATCACTTACTCAGGTGATGTCATATGAACATTCTCAACATTTTAACTGGTCAATAAAGGCTAGAGCCTGTGATTAGGCACTAGAGAAAGATGGGACTGGAGGTTTGAGAGTAGGGGACAGGTAGAGAGGAGGAGATAAAGAGGAGAAGGAGAGAGGATATAGGAAGAGGAGGAGAAGTTCTGATGGACCAGAACCTCATAGCCAGGAGAAACTTCAAGTAGCAAGGGGTCTTATAGTGAGGATAAGTTGCTACAGTGTTGGGTCTGCCCAATCTAGGAATATAGCTTGTAATTATAATAACTGGATTTCGTGGATTTTTATATGGGCTTATTGGAATTAGAAATTCTAACAACAGCCCATAGCTGAGGAGCTATTGCCAACTGATTAACCCTGGTGAGGGTCACAGTTTTCTTTAGTGATGTGATATCTACTTAGATATCCATGCTTTAGCAGATGCTTCTATATTCATACATATATAAACTGTACTACATGGATTCAGGATTTAAAAAAAAACATACAAACATACATGAAAAAGGGAAAGCAGAAGTAGACATATAGGAGGAATTGAAGAAGAAAGATTATGAACTAGCTTTGATAAAAAACTTCAGATGCATGTATGGATTCTTAAATAATAAAACCTTTAAAATAAACCTAGCTGAGTAATGGCAGCACATGCCTTTAATTCCAGCACTTGGGATGCAGATGCAAGTGGATCTCTGTGACTCTGAGGCCAGAGATCTGGTCTACAAAGTGAGTTCTAGGACAGCCAGGGCTACACAGAAAAACCTGTATAGAAAATAAAACAAAACAACAATCCTAAAATTCTGAGCACCCATATTCCAGAAACATGAAACAGAAACACAGGATTTTTGTGGACACTAGATAACTATACTGTATAATATTTAATTTTTCAAAATACTGATCCTTTAGAAAAACCTTTGTATGCATAATTTTTCTTCACTTGTTATTTGGTGTCTAGTTTGGCAATGTAGCCATATTGCCCCTTATGTAGTAGTGGTAACTGAGTCTTTAGGAAGTTTACTACCTAATGTGGGGCTTCTAAAAAACACAACCAATGTCTCCTGATACCAATAAGGATATTTGTCTATCAGATCATATTATTCTCATCCAAGGGTAGCTGGCCTGACTTACATACACCCAAACCAAACCTCTTTCACTGAATAAATGCAAAAATCATCCTTTATAACAACTTAAAAATAACTAAAATACTAAACTTTATCATATATTTTATGTTACCTTGCTTTATGTTGACAACAGGGAATGTAGTAGAATAAAATGTAAATACAAGACCAGGTAAGACCCTTTCTCACAATCTCTGGTCAGCCAACTCCCCTGGAAGCATACCCAGCAGCTATAACTGTACCAAATACCCTGCCCCAAAACTCTGCCTGCCTTCTTGGTGGCTTGGCAGCCCCAGAGACACCAGGTAAGACCTCCTCTCCCACAAGAGTTTGCCCACCAACTCCCCTTAAAACACATCCAACAGCAGTAAATGGCATCCTGTATCCTGTGCTCTATTTCCTGCCCCACAACATTACCTGCTTTCCTGGAAGACATGCAGGTACCAAGGACCCCAGGCAATGCTGGTAATAATGACCCCAGAAGCAACTTCAGGACATAAAACCCAGAGCCCCCTCAGGACACAAAAAACCCTACTAGACCTGAAAACTTACTAGTCATCAGAGCCCCAGATCACTCAGGTAAGAAAACTGAGAGGAAACATAAACTTAGGGGGAAAACATCCAAAACACCCATCCAAAATAAATAAATAAACTCAGAAATCAGCACTGGAATCTATAACAACAACAAACCCCCAAACAAAACAAAAACAAAAAACAAAAAACATGATAGTCTGTGTATTGGATGCTATTTGTAAAAATCTCCAGGGCTCTGGACCTACCAGATTGGCCAAAGAGTTGCACTCTCTGAAGGAGAGTCAGATCAAGTCAAGCTGCTGGTTTCTAGGAGACAAGGTCGGAACCTAGCAGCTTCCAGTGATGAAAACTTCAGTATAGAATGCTCTTCCCCAAAGTATTACTGCTCTATAAGACACATGCTCTCAAATGGTCTTTGATGAAATATCATGTCTGCTTTATTCCTTGTGGACAGGGTCTTATAAACATTCTGGGGTGGGGTGGGGTCTAAAAGCAGATGCTTTCTATTGGCTTGGTCTGAGATGTTAGGGATGTCTCATCTGCATGTGGAGGGGCTTCAGGCACTGTTATTATGTGACTGATTGCCACAGTCTTCTCCATGGAGTATCTTGGTCATGTGTTCCAGGACAGGAACGTGGTTGGAAATAGATGAAAACCCTACTGTCCTCAGGTGTGAAAGTACCTGAGTTTCTCAATCCACTGGACCTTACCAAGTTTTGGTCTGGTTCCACAGTTCCACAAACCCATATGAACAGAAGCCTGTATAAAAAAAAATACAACAGCCAGGGCAATGTGGCACCACCAGAGTCCAGCTCTATTACTACAGGAAGCCCTGGATATCCTAACACTGCTGAAACACAAGAAAATGGCTTGAAACCCAATCTAATGAAGATGATACAGTCATTTAATGAAAAAAATGAATAAATCCCTTAAAGAAACATCAGAAAACACATCCAAATATCTGAATGACATGAATAAACTGTTCAATACCTGAAAATGAAAATAAAACCAATATGGAAAACACAATAAGGAAAAAGGAAGGTTGGAGATGGAAAACACAGGTAGAAAAACAGGAACCACAGATATAAACATCATCAACAGAATACAAAAGACTGAAGAGAGAATCTCAGGCACACAAGATATGACCGAAGAAATACTCAAGAAGGTAGCCTTGAACAAATTGGCACAGGAGACAACTTCCTGAACAGAATATCAACAGCTCAATCACTAAGATCAACAATTATTAAATGCTACCTGAAGAAACTGGAAAGCTTATGTAAGGCAAAGGACACTGTCAAGGGGACAAAACAGCCTCCTATGGAATTAGAAAAGATTTTCACCAACCCTACATTTAACATAAAGAACTCAAAAAATTATACACTAACAAACCAAATAGCCTAATTTTAAAATGTGAAACAGCATATACCCAAAAGATGTCCTACCATACCATAAGAACAAATGCTCCACCATGTTCATAGCAGCCTTAATTGTAACAGTCAGAAGCTAGAAGCAACCCAAATGTCCCCCAACCAAAGAATGGATACAAAAAATGTGGTTCATTTACATAATGGAATACTATTCAGCCATTAAAAATGAGGACATCATGAATTTTACAGGCAAATGGATGAAACTAAAAAATATCATCCTGAGTGAGGTAACTCAGACAGAAAAGAATGTGCATGGTATGTACTCACTGATAAGTGGGTATTAGCCAAAAGTACAAAATACCTAGGATATAACCTATAGAACATAAGAAGTATAACAAGCAGAAATGCCCAAGTGAGGAGGCTTCAACCCCATTTAGAAGGGGAAAAGAAACAGTCGTAGGAGGCAGAGGGAGTGAGGGACCTGGGTAAGAAAGGGGAGGAGGAGGGAAAAAGGAGACCAGGATCAGATATGGGGGGAGGGGACATGAAAGAATACCAGAGGACCAAGGGAATAAATGGGAATAAACATCCCCAGGGAGTGGGAAGTAGGAAGACTATCTAGAGACTACCAGAGATTCAGAAGGTGAGACACTCTCAGGACTCATTGGGTGACCTTGGCCAAAAATGCCCAACATTGGGAAATGGAACTTGAAGATTCTAACTCCAGTAGATAGACAAGGCCTCAAGTGGAGGGACAGTGTTACTAACCCATAGTCAAAATTCCTGATCCAAAATTGTTCCTGTCCTAAAGAACTGCAGGGACAAAAATGGAGAACAGATTGTAGGAAAGCCTTCCCAGTGACTGTCTCTACTTGGGATCCATTTCATGGCAGAGAGCACCAAGACCTTACACTACTATGCTTTGATATGCTTACAGAAGGGAGGCTGGCATGGCTGTCTTCTAAGAAGCCCTACCAGCAGCTGACTGAGACAGAAGCAGATATTTACACCTAACTACTGGACTGAAATCTGGGACTCCTACGATTGAATTAGGGAAAGGATTGAAGAAGCTGAAGGGGAGAGTGACTCCATAGGAGAACCAGCAGACTAAACTTACCCAGAACCCAGGGACCTCCCAGAGACTGAGCCACCAACCAGGAGCATACACAGGCTGGTCAGAGGCCCCTGGCACATATATAGCAGATGTACACTTGGTCTGGCCTCAGTTAGAGATGTGCTTAATCCTCAAGAAACTTAATGCCATCTTGAAGGGATGGGGAAAGAAGAGACAGCACCATCTTGAAGGCAAGGGGAAGGAAGAATGGGGTGAGGAGAACTGTAGGAGGGGAGACTGAGAGGAGCAACAACTGGAATGTAAATAAATAAAATTATTTAAATTAAAATAAATAAATTAATTAAATGTGGTACAGAGCTAAACAGAATTCTCAGTAGAGGAATCTCTAATGTATGAAAAACACTTAGAGAAATGTTTAACACCCTTAGTCATCAGGGAAATGCAGATTAAAATGACTCTGATATTCCATCTTACAGTCTTCAGAATGTCTAAGATCAAAAATGAATGTCTAAGATCATGTTGTCAAGGAAGTGGAGCAAGAAGAACACTCCTCCATTGATGATGGGAGTGCAAAGTTCTACAAGTTTGGAAATCAGTTTGACAGTTTTCTCAGAAAATTGGGAATATGGGAATAGTTTTATGTCAAGATCCAGTTATATAATTCCTGTGCATATATATATTTTTTTCCAAAGATGCTTCATCATATCACAAGGACACTCATTTAGCTATGTTCATTGCAGCTTTATTCATAATAGCCAGAAACTAGAAATAATCTAGATGTCACTTAACCAAAGAATGGATAAAGAAAATGTGGTGCACTTGCACAATGGAATATTACTCAGCCACTTAAAAACAATGACATCATGAAATTTGCTGGCAAATAGACGGACCTAGAAAAAAATCATCTTAAGTGAGGTAACTCAGATCCAGAAAGACAAACAAACATGGTACTTACTTACTTATAGTTATTATTAGCCATAAAGTAGAAGGCAAACATGCTATAATCCATAGACCCAAAGAAGCTAAGTAACAAGGAGGCCCCTAGAGGGAATGCTTAAATCTCACTGAGAAGGGGAAATAGAATAGATATAGAACATGGATGAAGGGAGGGACCTAGGTGGGGCTGGGATAAGGAGGGGAACTGGAGAGAGAAAAAGAGAAAGAGAGAAAGAGAGAGAGAGAGAGAGAGAGAGAGAGAGAGAGAGAGAGAGAGAGAGAACAGGGAGAGAGCACTCTAATCAGTCGTGGGTCATCTCTGGGACTAGCTAGAAACCTAGAACAATGGAAAGTCCCAGAAATCTATGACTCCTAGAAATAGTGTAAATATATATGTATGTATATTGACAATGCAATCAGGACTTTTAAAATGATGATAATATTTAGGCCAATATAAAGGTCAATCTGTGAATTTTGACTGCTTTAACAATTTCATTGTGTTGGCAATTTACTGCTCACTTTTTTTTATAGAGTGCATTGTGCAACTTTCTCCAAACCTTGGCATGGTTGTGGCCTGGTACATTTCAATTCTCACTTAGAGACCTGGATGAGTGGCATGATGTTTCTTTGGTTACAGGACTGTTATTAAATTGTATTTCTCTCCAGTGGAATAGGAATATTGGAGCTAGCCAAAAGGAGGAAAAATTGACTACTTAACTGGCCTTGTTGCCAAACTACTCTAAGCAAAATGTTCATCAAAAGATGAACACAGAGAATCAAACTTCTATAGCTCAACCTCTTTAGAGAACATCAGAAACATAGATTCCCAAGTGATATAATGATAATTTATTAATTTCCAATAATTTTTACAATTAAGTCCTTCTTGCTTTTTTTTTTTAGCAGAAATTTTGACATGAGGTGATTAAGACTTTTGCTGCTCAATAATACAGTTTTCCTCTCTTCAACTGCAGGAACAAAAGCTTAGTTCTGCTCTTCCTTTTCTATTCCTATTAGTCCTAATACAATTACTCAAATAAAATCAATGATTAAATTTGCTCCAAGTAACATTTGAATCACTAAGAAGGAAGACACAGATATTTTAATATAGTCTTAGAGTTTTAAGAACTCACAGATTGTGTCTATAATTCCTTGTAATTTCATTATTTAATTAATTACTTTAAACCTGGATCACAATTTCTCTTCCCTTCTCTCCTCCCATTCTCTCCCTCTTACCTCCCCTCCTCCCATGCTCTCCTTCCTTTATTCTCAGAAAAGAGGAAGCCAGGTATTTTTGTAACACCGGAGAAAGTAATCTGACTAACGAAACTAAAATATTGACTATTCTGTTCTCTTTTCGAAATGAAAAATAAGAAATCTCATAAACCCCTGAAGTGACATAAGACTTTCTATGTTTCTGCTTGTCTACTTTTTCAGCCAGTCTTTAAGAAGTATCCATGATATATCAGATGCTTGCAAAGAAATGGGCATAAAGCATTGATGAAATTGATATTCATATTTTTCTTTCTTACGAAGGGAATGATAACACTTGTAAGCATAATTGCCCTTACTCTGGAAATCCTTTATCTTTTGTTTTCATGACAAAATTTGAGTATATTGACACTCAGAGACATTTATTCAGATGACCCTCATAAACTTAAGATGCCAACGTTATCCTTTTCCATGTTTATAATTAAACTGTACCTTAAAGGGATTATGGATGATCAAGGAGTGTTTGCACATCTGTGAGAATCTGGAAATTATTGTTCAAGAGAACATACTAAAGGAAGTCTTCAATCCCAAGTTTGAAATGCTTGTTTGTTCTGGAAGCAACTGAAACTTTGATAGTCATTAGCATCTATGTTATAAGTAATCTATGGAATGAAAGAAAGAAAAGAAAAGAAAAGAAAAGAAAAGAAAAGAAAAGAAAAGAAAAGAGTAAAGAACAGAAAAGAAAAGAGGAAGAGAGGGGGAGGAAGGAAGGAAAGAATAAAGGAAGGAAGGAAGGAAGGAAGGAAGGAAGGAAGGAAAGAAGGAAGGAAGGAAGGAAGCAAGCAAGAAAAAAGAAAGAAAGAAAGAAAGCAAACAAGAAAGAAGAAAGAAAGAAAGAAAGAAAGAAAGAAAGAAAGAAAGCAAACAAGAAAGAAGAAAGAAAGAAAGAAAGAAAGAAAGAAAGAAAGA
>JANHMN010000191.1:0-29496 GCA_030674055.1 Rhabdomys pumilio
TATCTATCTATCTATCTATCTATCTATCTATCTATCTATCTATCTATTATCTATCATCTGTCTATCTACTATTTAAGTGTAGAAAACTTGTCAACCACTGACTAACTTAAATGGCATCTTCCTCCAGTCTGACCGCTCTAGGAGAAGGTGTACTCATAAATTCTATGATAACATTTCACCTTTGTTGCACATTCCTTGTGGAAGTAGCTGTAATTTTTTTCTAGTGAATTTCACATTAACATCAACAAGATTGAACTAAAAATCAAGAAGTACAATAAATTCAAGAATTTTGTAGAGATCTTTCTAGAAGGATTAGGCTGAAAGTGAAAGCAAGTCATTTCAGTCACTGAACCACTGCCCCAGGGTGTCACTCTCACCAAAGAGAAGGCAGCCAAAGTTACCAAGTTACCTCATGGGAGCCATCCTTACTGTACATGGACTTAATTGTTTCACTTAAGTTTAATGCTAATATCTGATTGCTTTTCTCATGATTCTTTGAAAACTAAACAATGATCTTGGCAAAAGCATTCTCCTACCACATATAGAATTCACAAAGTACTAAAAAATATAGTTATATTTAGTCCATGTAGTAATCATTAAAAATTCTCTGTAAGCTATAAAGCTTTCACTCCTAAAGCTAACAATATACAATTTTTAATCAAAACTTTTAAAAAAGAAATGTTCACCAGTGAGAAAAAAAAGCTGAATTACTCTGTGTATATATTTTCCTTAGAAAAAAAAATTTACTGTTATGGTCCCATATCATCTAAAGTGGCATAAAATAAGTGCAGACAGCTACACCGTGTCCTGTTTCCCTGTTCACAGCCCTCCCCACGTCATGGCTAGCTACCAAAACCTGATAGTCATTCAAAATTTAGTTTTCTATTTTGGTTTGACCCATTCTTCAATATACACACACACATAATTTCATGCACAGGAACACACACACACACACTCACACACAGACACACACACACACACACACAGACACACACACACACACACTCACTCACAGACACACACACACACACACACTCACACACAGACACACACACACACACACACACACTCACTCACAGACACACGCACACACACACACACACACACTCACACACAGACAGACACACACACACACAGATGCAATCTCTGCCCCACCACTTGCTGTAACACAATGTTGATGTGTTTTAAACCTTGAGTTGCAATCCTGTTATCTACCCCCCATTCCATCACAAAACAGCCTACAGCAGTGCTGGAATTAAACACATGAGAATACAGTAATTAGCTATGCAAACTGTCAAGTGGCTCTAAACTGGAAAATAACCCAGAAAACAGAACAATCAGCATTTTTAAGATCTAAGAGGAATTTGCATAGAGTTCATTTATTTTAAAAATAAATAAACTTTGCCTTTTTAAAAAATAGCCACTGAGGATTCCATGGAAATAGGGCAACTCTGTTGATGTGTCTTTTAAATCTTTGGTTCCCCGACACTGACATTTTAGAAAAATTTTCAGTCCTGTATGCTTTCAAAATAAATTATTTTTTCTTTTTGGTTGCAAAGGTGAGTAGTGACAAAATATTTTCAAGATATATACAAACAGGTCAGAAGTCCAATTACATGCTATGACCTACGAATTATCAATGTCTCTTTCACGTCTTAGTAGAATGGCTTTATGAGGAATAACTAAATTAAAATAAGCTTTAGGAGATGTGGAAGCTGAAAAGAACTCTCAAAATATCAGGTTTGCTTTTTTGTGTAGGGAAAGAAGCAGATATTTCACTTTGGACAAAGAACATTAATTAAAAACTTGACAATAAAATCGGTTTTGTAGGGGCCATGAAGCAACTGACTCTCCATCTCAGAATCTCTGTGGCATTTCTATGAGTCAGCATGGACAGTCCGGTATATACAGTTTCATCTGAACTGCTGAGCTGTGCTGCAATTGACGGCTAATGCTCCTTTAGTCCATTTGCATCCAGCAATAGAAAGACATCAGAATTACTATACATCCAGAACAGCTTTGACATACAATCCAGACACAGTTGAAATGAAATAAATTTTTTTTGTTTTAAATTTCTCATCATTTCACATGCTGGACATCTATCTTCTAGCTGAGAATGCAGTGCATTGTGGCTGAACCTGGTCAAGAATCGGCCACAGTGATCCAAGAAAAGCTGTCAGCTGTCCCCATTGGACTAGATAGAATCTATCTCCATCTCATTGCCCTATACAGTGAAGTAGATAACTTTTTGAACCCTCTAAAAATGCATGAAAGGAAGGCAAAGCAAAGGAGTCTCAAGTGAATCCTGTAGTAAGAATGCTGATGTTGATGTCTGTTCCAAGAATCTATACATGTTAGAAGTTAGAAATTGCATGCATATATCATATGCACATAGAAACAAGTTAATTTTTTAAGAATCTAAAAAAGTTCTCTAAAGAAATAGTAATGTCCTAATTTGATTCTGGACTACAGATTTTCAAAATGTTAATGCATAAAACAGGCTGAGTTGGCTCAATCAACTAAACTGTCCCATTCAGGATTGGGTCTTCTGGTACCAGTACACGTCTGAAATTTCAGTCCTTAGGACAAACAAAGCCTAGAGGCTTTCTTCATCTGTGTATATCTTCCACCAAATAAAACTGTTCTACAAATGGACAATTTCTTCAACAATCATCTTGTGTTTTCCCTTACAACTTTCTGTCAATCTGTAATTATGTACAAAGAAATAATCTTTACCATGGAATGACTCAGTAATAGTGAGAAATGTGATGACACATGGGGACTAAGGCTACAGCAGTGGAGTCATTGAGTCATTGAGTCTAAACCATATGCTACTTGAAGTAATCATTGCTTTATTGTCCTTATAGTTTTGAGTATTTGACCCTGACTTGAGGTATGGATATTGCCACAGAACACATTATTGCTAAAAGTACTATTTTAAAGTCATGTTTCTCTAATGTACCCAGGAATAAATAAGATTAAGACATAAAAGCCATGAGAAATAATTAATAACAGTTATATACTTGATTTAAAAGAAAAAATTGGAATAAAATGCAAATGTAAAAGAAACCATTTGAGAATTGTCAAAAATTAAATTTCCAGTGTTTAGTTCTGGAAACTGTAGCTTCTATCCATTGGCTTTTGTTACATCATATAATTTGACTCTGCAATCTTAACATTCCTTTGAATCTGACTCAGCTAATAATTATGATGTTATCAGTAGGTTTTCTTTCAATGTCACAGAATTCAGTGAATTCTTCTGACCTCCATCATAAGGCCTAAAAATAAGAGCTGGTGACTTAGCAAATTTATAACTAGAGTTTTTTTTTTCATAATTCGATTCCTTAATGACAGAGATGGGGCAGAAAAAAAGAGATGTCACTAGCTGGCTTCTGGAAAAAGCAAAACCAAGCAAGCAGAAATGATTAACCTTAATTGCAGAAGGCAAGAAGAGAATGAGAGGAAGGAAGTGTCTGTCCCGAGTTTGGTGGCAGAGTATCTTGGTCTACTTTACCAGGGGTTTGATAATAGAACTCTTTCAGAATTAGGGGAGTAGAATTAGTCTTTCACCCAATGAGATGTGAGCTAAATTATGACTTTAAGTTCTAGAACAGTGTGTAAGACAAAATCAGAACTGTAAGATGCACAAGGAAAACAATTCAGGTCAAGATAGCTCTGGGACTTCTTATCTAACATGGATCTTTCAGATTTAGTTCTGATAATAACAAAGACTTTAACCTCAGTTAAACACCACATAGTGAAAGAGAAGAGTGTCTTGCTCAGAATTTCTGCTTTCTCATACAGTTCTAGCAAAGTAAGACACTAGAAGCAGTGTATAATTCACTTCACTGTAGCTAAGAACAGTGCATCTTACAATTAAATGTCTTCAGCACACCATACTTTTCTAGAGTTAATTGCATCAGTTACAACAGATTAAAAATGGTGGAAGGATTTATTCCTAATAGAAGCATAAAGTGTATCATAAATAATTGGTCAAGAATGAAAAACTGGTGACATGACTCAGATGTATTGAAATGGATTTGGTGACACTCACTATTCACTGTGGCCTCAATAAAAAAGAGCTGTACAACAGTATATGGTCCCCACTTCTTCCAATATCTGTCTCTCCTCAGTGAGGAGCAACTAGACTTCTCATATAGTCTAAGGCTTGAGAAATACTTTAAATTGAAATATTTCAAAATAACTGCTTTGGAAGTAAAATCTATCATTATAAGATTAGCTTAAAAGCTTAAAATGTTACTCTACGTATCAATTTATATGTCAAATTGCTACTTCCTTGGATTATTCATTGAATCTCGGTAGGGAGTAAATAGTTTCAGTTTAGATTTGGACAACAAATTTAAAAAAAAAAGCCTGAAAGATATAATTACTACATCTTCTATAGCTTAAGAAATTTTTAAATTTTTAATGTCAAAGTCTCAAATTTATACCCATGTACCTGAAAACAAAGCAAAATAAAATAAAACAAAAACAAACAACAATAAAACCACAAACTACTTCCCTGCTAAGGAAGTCTAGTAGCCATAGATATTTGCAAACTGTCTTGGTTCTTATGTACAAACTGGGAACATCCATAAAAATACTTTTCTTGCACACCTAACCCTCTGTTATCAGTACAGAACCACTTTCTGTCATAAGTATTTATAGAAAAAAAGCTTACAAGGTCTTGTTCCCTAAGTACCTCATTTGGCACTTTAAAAACCTGTCACCCATAAATCTCTCTCAGCAGCAGAACATCCCCCTCACACTGTGCTATCTATCTCTCCTGTGGCCACTTTCCTCCCCCTTCCATTAGAAGCCACAATGAACCTCACTGTTCAGAAGACAATGTGAATCTTTCTTGGGAATGAAGTACTTTAGTCTAGTGCATACGGCACTCTATAAAACATTTATGACTGGTGCCTACTTAGTACATTCCACCTCTGGTTTTACACTACAAATTCTTATTAGGGACAGCAGAAAAGAAATCAGAGTCTTTGATACATGAGACTAAATATTTTTACTTATAATGAATAATTTAGCTATTTTGGCTTCTGAAAAATAGATTTGAAATAATTTCATGACTTCACATCAAAGTGGGATATCGGGGAGAGAAAGAGCACAGGCAGCACAGGAATATAGTCCTTTGTTTTCATAAAAAAATCCTGCTTTTATGAACACATACTGCATTTCCCTTTGTTTGCTCAGTTGTTGCTTCATGTGTTGCTTTTCCTATTGTGAGTTTCTAGGATTTCATAGCATCAGTTCTCTGAAATCCAGCAGGTTCACAGGCAGAATGCTAATGGGCCTGTGTCATCTTCATTGTGAAAATGGAAAAACGAGCCTTGCCTCTAATTAAGGCCATGACTGAATGAATTATTCACAAAAAAACAAAACAAAGCAATAATCCAATCAGAAAATACCACAAGCAAATTTATGTAAGGTGATTTAAGAACATGAAAAGCAATCCATCCTTCCCAGACCATTTAAGAATGTCTTTCTTAAAAGACATTCTCATTTATCTACACTATAAAATCACGAAGTATTAAAGATTAAAGCTGTTTATGTCTCCTTTAAGAAAGGAGGAAATCAAGCACTCAAAACTATAACAAGTGATCTTTTAATTGCTGGAGAACCTTTCCTGGTACACTTTATTGCATAAACCAATATAAAAAACCTGTTTAAAAGTTGGGCACTCTCCCAAAGATAACCTGTCCCCATTGGGACCTGTGGGATTTCAGGTGAATCTGAAGTGACTGAAAGGGCAGATTTGAGGCCAAGAACAGAGGGCTGAGAGTGACTTAGATGAACCAAGGAAAACAGAGAGAGAAAAAGGTGCCAAGACCAAATCAAGAATAAAATCAACGATTAAAACAGAAGAAAAGGGTGGGGCACACACATGGAAAGGTCTGCTTTCCTGCTAATTACACTTATGCCTAGAACTTTTCATTCCATGTCACCTAATGGAATTCTGATTAGCATTAAGAGGCAGTTTCTCTCAACTATGGTTGGAAATCAAATTACTGTCACCCTGAAATCTCCCAGAGTAGTTTCATGACATTTAGGAAAAAGTAGAACAAAGGAATTGTTTCTAAAGAAAATAATCTTTCACTATAAAGCAGTACTGGCAAGTGTGAGGGGTTATGTTAGCTGTTAACACAGGCAAGATGAATGAAGGGAGAATTGTGTTCAATGAATTTAAAACGCTTTTTATAATCTAAAGTTGGTCTAGTTATCATATGTGTTTTTATAATAAAGAGGTAAAGGAAATACATTGATCAAATTAACTTCTAGATATTACACGCTACAGGGACGATTAGGTCGCACATGGGCGTGGGTGAGGGCGTGGGCTCCTATTGAGTGGTGTTGTGGTTCTTGCATGTCTGCCATAGATCAGAGAAGCAAGTACATGGAAAATTTTGACTGAGTTCCCTCCACACAGCTCCTTGCAGATGCTGGGCTGTAAGAAGCCGCTGGGGTGTCCCCTGGGGAGGAAAGAACTCAGTCTGAAGTCTCAAGGAGCCACAGGGCTCTCCAGTGGATCCGGAGGCAGGTGGTCTCTATTCTCGGGTCCCCAGACACCACTGGGGTACCGCAGATAAACAGAGACTGGGGACTGCCAGCTGGCCTGCAGGAGGAGGAAGAGAGAAGCCCCGACTACACTCCGCAGGAAGAGACTCAGTTACCAGCACTTGCTAGGTAGGGTCGGCTAGCTTGGTTTAATAGGCAGTCCTGTGGCTGGAACGCAGAGAAGTCCTTGACGGGAGATTAGACACAGCTTGGTAGTTGAAACCTTCTTCACGGTTCATGGTGGCCCCCAAAGACAGGAGAAAGTCCATGGTTCCACAAGCTTTATTTTCATGGCAGATGGTAAATGGATCTGGATGTACCCCTGCACACTGAAAGCATATTTAATTGGCTACGCCCTCTGGCCTTTAGGTATCTCATTAATATGGAAATCTCGCAAGGCCCTAAGACCTGTAGTCACATTCTCTACCTGTGGAGGGGCTGGTAGAGGCGTTGCCCTACTTGACCTAATGGCACAGATCAAATAAAGGACTTAGATTGAGTGTTAGGAACCTGGAGTCTGGGAGCACATCGAAAGATATGTCATCCCTCTAAGGCATGGACACCTGTTGGGTCTCCAGCTATCTCCAGCCAATGCTCTATCAAAAAACAAGCCATCCTTTCACGGCCCCAATACATGCAGTTTGGCCAACTGTGGAGTTTTAATTACTTCGTTTAATTATTATTTAGAGACAGTGTCTCTCTGTGTAGCTCCAGTTGACCTAGAACTCTCTCTGTAGCTTAGGCTGGCCTTGTATTTGAAAATTCATCTTCCTCCTGATTGTTGGGATTAAAGGCATGTGCCACGATGCTCATCTGTTGTGGTATTTTGCATGAGTTTTTTTTTTAAACGCTCAGATACATTCAAAGGGCAAGGAAATGGAACATCTGCAACCATTTAAATATAAATCTGTGAGTTTTATATTTATAGGCATAAAACAGATTATTCTTGTTTGAATGGCATATTTTCAAAATATCTTTGCATTTTAGAGTCCTATGTCAATCAAGTGTCTAGTTTTCTCAGTTTCATCACACTAAACCTCCATATATTCAGTCCTATCTCTTCCTACAAAGTGCAAGACTAGAGACAACATTTATGACCTGTTATATAGAGGGAGAAAAAGCTCAAGTCAATATTTATTTTGTTACTGAGCCCAGGGACTTTTATTTGAAGTAAATTCTTAGTTTCTGCAAACTTGACACAAGCTACTATAATCTGTAAAAGAGATGCTCAACTGAGAAAAACCCTTTCTTCAAACTGGCCCCATGGAAGGGAGGCCTATGCCACTGTGGGCAGGTGGTCCTGAATTGCAGAAGGAAGCAGGCAGAGTAAGCTATGGGAACAAGCCAGTAAAAAAAAAAAAATATATATATATATATATATATATATATATATATATTTTTATATATATAAAATATAAATATATATATATATATATATTCCTTACTTTCTGGCTAGTCACTGATGATATCTAGCAAGGTTTTTGTAGAGATCACTCAACCAGTAGGCATGTTTACATATCACAACTAGCAAATGCATAAGAACCACAGTGATAAGAACTTAGAAATTTCTGATGTAACTAGCTATAATCTCATAGTAACGGTAATACAGTTCCTAGAACTGTATAGTAATTCCCTGACAAAGCTTCTGATTTGTTACATATATCCTTTGGATCTAGCTTTTAGTGACTACACATTAACAATGCTTTATATAGACACACATCTCAAAAAAATTACATGGAACTCTGAAGGTAATTGTGTTATCACCACAAACCCAATGGAAAGGCAGTCCAGTCAAATCTTGTACTACTGGAAGAAGCTGTGTGTTTAAGTGGAAACACTACCATAAAGGGTAAATGTAAAATCACATGTGCTTGCATATATAGCTAGTTCACACATGGAAGAATGAGGATTGAGTTTTGAAGCAATTATTTGCAACTGCAAGTACAAATTAAAAACAAAGAATTTCTAACAAAACTTTGAGCTGACAGTAAATGAGTTTTACTGTGTAATAAAAGTCACTTTAACAGAATACATACTTTATTATATATACAGTCTTATATGTAGAATGTATATGTACATGTACTATAAACTTTTCATAATTCTTCCAGTGATTGACTACAAGGCAGGCTACCTTTTCTCCCAGTGCTAGGAATCAAACTAAAACTTTTATGCACGTGTGGCAAATGATGTACCACTAGCCTGTATCTGCAGCCTTAGTATTTCTTCTTTGGCTACACTCTAGGAGAATTTACAGGGCAAAAGGGTGTGAAGAAGTTAACCAAGCAAAAAGTGTTTCCCATCCTTGTAAACCTCCACCCAATCCACAGACTTACTGCTCAATTTGTGATATAAACTTATATCAACATATATAACAATCTTACACATAGAGAAAACATAATGTCTTTGAAAAAGCAATAATAAAAGAGAGAAGGGAATCTGATATCAGGACTGACAGCTTTGGGAAGCTGAACTCTCTTGCTTTGCTAAAATATTATTCAATACTCCTACCACTGCCACACTTTTTTATAATTTAAACTAAGAATATTTGAAATAATAAAATTTTTATTGAAAAAATTACATTATGGTTTTGGAGAAATATTAAGAAAGTATTTGAGGCTTTTTGCTATTAAAATTTCTGCTTTATCTGAAGATCAAAAACGATGTTGGAATTAAAAAAATCGTTGAATTTTGAGTTCAATAAGAGTTACTCTTGTCTAAACACATGACTTCAGATGAAACAGAATAGAGGAGAAGCAGGTAGAAATGTGCAGTGATAATCACATCATTACATCACAAAGATGGGAATATGTCACAGAATGTGGTGGTGTTTATGTCATAGAGTCATCCTTCTCTCCACAGTGGCCCCTTGTTTGGACTCGTTCTGTACTTAATCTGATAAAGGAACTGGAGATATCCATGGATCTGTTAATCATTTGTCATTTTCTCCAATTATTTTAAATAGCAGAAGTTAGTTGTTTACCTGATCCAGAGGAGGTTTTTTCTAAAGTGACTTAGCCTAGCTGCATCCTGCCTGTCAGAGTGACCACAGAAGAGAGGCCTTCAAGGATTCAAATATAAGCTGGTACATAAAAGTAAACAGGACAACAGACAGTGCAATGAATTGTTTAGGGCGATGGTTCTCAACCTATAGGTTGCAACCACTTGAGTAGTTGAATGAACCTTAAACACACACACACAACATATATCATGTATATCAAATCCTTACATTATGATTCATAGCAGTAGTAAAATTCTAGTTAGAAAGTGGTAATAAAATAATTTTATGGTTGTGGCTCAGTACAACAAGAGGAACCATAGTAAAGGCAGATCTAGCAAGGTTGAGAACCACTTTACTAGAGATCAAAGAAATCCAAAGGTTAAAAATATAACAAGACAATAGTTTTAAAGAACATTGCTAAATTAACATCCACCCACTGTGCTGTCTGAAATTGATAGTTTTGAGTTTTGGGGTAAGTAACATATTATCTTTCTGATCAAAATCATTTGAGCCCATGAATCAATGATAAAGCCCCAGAGAAATAAACACAAGGAACAAGGAAATAAACAAGGAACGGAGGGAGGTGAGAGAGAAGACAGGGTATATGTATATATATGTCACTTGGTCTGGTTATAGGTAAGCAGTCAACACCCTGTGTATATATGGATTGTGCCAATGCAATAACATCAAAGCTAAGAACATGGATTTGGATGATACTGGGTGTTTTCAAGGTGGTATGGAAACAAATACTCTTTTGGATAACACAGAATATTATTTCTGGACTTGAGAAATGGTTCAGCAGTTTATAGTACCCATTGCTCTTGCAGAGGACTAGGACTCAATTCCCAGAACCTACATGCTGGCTCACAATTATCTGCAACTCTAGTTCCAGGAATCTATCCCTCCATGGGCACCACGCAGGCATGTATTGTGTATGTATACATATAGGCAAAACATATGCATATATAAGATAAAATAAATCTGAAACAAAAGATCTTGTTTCAAGTGAATCATTTGCTAAATGGTGGAACATACACCTATTTCTCAAAAATTTTTAACCATTTGAATAGACAAAGGTCTACAGTCTTTGGCTACATGGTTCTGTTTCTAACTTGGAAACTAGTTACGAGTGCTCTTTCCACAAAGTCAGTAACTGTCATAGAGTTAACTGATTACATTGCAGTTTGTACATGTGAGAAGATGCTGTGGAATGAGCTCATTTCATAAATTAAATGGGCATATGGAATGAAAATAGACAGTAGAAATCACCATCCCTGCCTCAGATATCTTTAGTATCTAGTACTTTGCCACTAAGAATTTGTAATATGTATGCATTTCCATGGTTAACATCTCAATAAGAAATTTACTTGGAACATAAATCCAAATTATATTGGAATTAGTTACCAAATATGATCTTAAAGCTTTTGGTTTTTAACTGATTAAATATTAGTTACTACATTGGTTGACTTTAAGAGAGGGTCTTACTCTGTATCCCTCACTGTTCTTGAAACTGTGAAATCTAGGCAAACCTCAAACTCCAAATCCTTCCAGTTCCTTTCAAGTGCTTGGAAATTTGTTTATACCAATATATTTGGTACAAATTAAAATTTTACTCCCTCTTTGCTTATAGCCTTTTGAATAACTTTGATTATAAACTCAATAGTATTTCACCTTTTATCACTGGGTCACTTTAATGAACAGCAGTCAGGCTGATAAAATAGAAATCTTTGTCCTACTTCCTATAAACAGACTTTTATTCCCTTCTAGGAATGTTAGACAGAAATGCCAAATGAAGAGCACTAATTTATAAGCATAGGATGTAAAGGAAATAGAGTAAGGCATGATAAAAAAAAATCAGCTTTCTTATTCAGCTTCTGAAAAAAAAATACTACAATTGACCTAAGTACATTATCTTCAGCACAGTTCAAGATGCCAAGGCTAAAGTGTCCTCCTATGTGTGGCTTATTTAATGGTTCTTTGCTAAAGAAAGTTTCCAAAAGTAAATCCAAAGACACTTGAAACATGCTAAGACTTCCTGAAAAATAGGAATCTTATTTGCAAGGTGTTCCACCTAAACCATAAGCCAGTATGCTGTGAAGGACCTATGGACAAAATGATGTGTTTTTAAATATTTTAGTTTGTGTTTTTAGTACAGGATTTTAATTTTAATGAAACTCATTTGTATTTAAGATTAGGGATTTTACTTGGATTCAAGAAAAATAACTATAATTAAAATCAGAGATTTCTCAAATTGTAATAATGATTTGTTAATAAGTTGATTTCCATCCTGCTCTAGTCCTGTGACGCTTTTAGGAAGAGCTGTGACAGAAAGCTGGATGGAAGATGCTAAGAGATTTATTTCAATTCAGAATTGGAACTGGTAATTAAAACCCTCAGGCTGTGTCATAAACAACAATGATCCAAATATTCAAACGTTGTTCTAGATGTGTGACCTATATAAACGCTAGAAATAAGCAACAGTGCTTAGTAGAGGCTGTCAATATTTCAGTACTAACTCTTAGTAGACAATATTTTGGTAACGCTATGGGTGTTTTACCAAAGGTCTGGGATAAAAGTTTAATAATATTGTCCACATTTCCTTTAGGATACCACCAGCTCAAAATGTATAAACTCGATTTTAACTTTCCCCCTATTTTTTCTTAGCACAGTAAAGACACAAAGATCACAAAAATCACGTAAGGATCGGTTTATAATCTGATAAAGCAACTTGTATTCATGAATTTTCTCCCCTACTATAAGCTGCAGAGGCTACCGAATTTAAAATAGCTGTTACCACTGAAATGATATCCTGTCTCATGATGAAAAGAAGCTGTAATCAGAAGCTCCCATGAAAAGAGAGTCTGGGCTTTCTTCTCTAGGAAGCAAACAGTCTTCTTCCCACCCCACCCCCAGCCTTTCACTAATATGCAGTCCTTCTGTCTTCCATCTGCTCCACCCCCACCCATTGTCTCCACTCCCTGCCAAGCGTGCCAATCCCATCTGGACATCTCGTACTTCTGCTAGCTTTGATTCCCATGGGTCTAGGGAATGCTTGAATGCCAAGACATTTTTGCTGCTCACAAGAATAAGGACTAGCTAGAAGAATATCAAATAATTCCTCAGCGCATTTACCTCCTCCCCATACGCACACCACACACACTCCAACACATACACATACACACATACAAACACTCGTACATCCACCCCACACACACATGCACACACACACACACACACACACACACACACACATACACAAAACCTCTAGTATACATAAACAGCAAGTTTTAGAAGCTTGTCACTAAATAAATTATTTTTAAAAAACCATTTATTTCTCTCATTTAGGAAGCATTCTTAGAGACTGAAATCTTGCTATATTTGAAATAATCAAAGTTATAATCAAAGTTAGAAATATCAACACTTTCATTATCTAACACACACACACACATTTCAGTAAACAGGATTAATGTAAATGTTACTCAAAGCCTATCATCAGGTAATACATACATAGTTAATTTTAAACACTGATCACTAATACATTTTCTGTTATCCAACACGAGTACAATTCCGACACAACACCTTGTGAATTCTCAATAAAAATCTCATTGTGCCGCAAAAGCATGCACGGCCAGTATACAAGAATATTTAAGCAACATTTTTTACCAAATCATTAACAGTAATAAAGCAGTCTGATAAGTATTGAAAGCAGCATTTATTCATGCTGTTACTTGACACAAGTTAACACACACACACACACACACACACACACACACACGTTTTGGTTGTTTTTGCCACAAGCATGCTGGAAAAAAAAACAAAAAACAAAAAAAAAAAAACAAAAACAAAAAAAAAACAAACAAAAAACTCTGAAGCTCACAGAAAAGCAGCAGACAAAACTAAAAGCAACCATGCTCAGGGTTTAAGGACATCTCCAAATTTAAAATCTCTCTACAGTTTATATACAGCGTGCATAAATTTGACATGCAATCTCCAGAAAGAATATTTTCATATAAGTCTTAAAATCAGTTCATCCGAATGAGTCTGTTCGTATTTTCATTCTTATTGATTTTAAGCGTCTAGTTTCTTAAACCCTGCATGCTGCAGAACTAAGCTGTGCTTAGCGGCTGTGAGAGAAGAAGCTACCTGCGAGTTTTCACAGTGCCATCTCATATCCATGTCTGTCTGGCTACCCTGCGTGCTTAGAGCTTTTTTCTTAATTCTTAATGGAAATCCTAGGAAATTTAGTCCATCCTCTGAAATCAATACTGGTGACAGGAGAGCTCCCTGACTCAGTGGGAGATCAAGATGATAAACTGCCTGCGCATCAGCCTGGCCTATCAGTGCCCTGCACACAGATGGGCGAGAAAAGACACAGAAAAGCCTCTATCAGTCACGTGTCCAGAGGAGCCAATGGATGGCGCGCTACTGCAGGAAGGGATGCTGCAGTTCCGTCTGCAGTTGACGAAGCTGTTGGTACACAGCCCAGCCCGCGCTCGGCTCAAAAAGTCCAGGCAGTCACTGCTGTTGAATTTGCTTCCGTACTCAAGGGGTGCAGGCTGCCTTTAACCCATCCACTCACACGGGCAAGAGCTTTTCCGCTATAATTCTTTTCAATCTATATGATCACCAGCTAGAAGAGAAACTATTCCTGTCAACAGCTCATTCCCTAACTCCTACGTTATATCCTTTAGATCATTATCTTGTTTTTGTCTAATACTAAATTAGAAGCCTAAAATCGCAACTATTATCCAGTACTCTTTAAACTAGAGTCTCCCCAAGTTTTATGATTATAATTAAAATTTTATTTCCAAGGCAATGAATGTTACCCTCCCCCCTCCCCCAACACACAATGTTATGCTTATTATGAGTGTTTTTATGAGGTGATTTTTGTGAGAGCAATTATGCAACATCAAGAAATACATTTTGCTTTTTGTCAATTAGAAACCTTCTATTTTAAAGACAAAGTACTGGTAAATCTGCCATTTGACAGATCATTAAAAATAAACATAAACAACCAGGCAGCACACATCTTGCTTCCCAAATTCTAAAGAACAAGTATGTTCACCAGCAATCAAATGGAACTCTGTATTGTTATTATTATTTGCTTTCTTTCTGAAATTTAAAATAATTCTTCGGTAAATAAAGCCTGCACACCTGGAATAGCATATGGAAATCTGTGCCTAATGCATCTGCTACCATGCAGAAATAGGAACACTGCATCAAAGTAACTACTTGTACATTCTGACAGTGGGCTAAGAGCAGAGACCATCGTATTTTTCAAATGACAGTACCATGAAGATCTAAGAAACAAAAGAACAAATGAAATATTAAAATATCTTTGGGAAATTAGGTAAGAAAATGCCCCAGACACTTTTATAATTATTTTTTATTGCCCAGTTATGATGATATTCATGTGCTTCCAATCTCTTTCCAAGTCAGCCAACACTACATAGAAAAAGTGAACTGAGAATAAATACTAATAGAAAAACCGTAACAAGTGAATGGTGACTGAGCTTGAGATTACTAAAATCCCCCATTCTTCCTCGACTACTATTTGTTTTAAAGACACTCTTAAAATGTGGAAACCTGTGAAACATTCTCCAAGTGTCTTTTCCTTCTTTCTTTTATTTAGCATCAGCTATGACAGAAAGAAGCATTGTTTTTTAGCATCTTTAAAAACGTTGTCTTGTACATGATACATATATTTGACCTACTTGCTTAATAACAACATGGACCCAGACAATGAGATTTTATTCTTCCAAAACAAAAGGTGAAAACTTGGAGCACTTCTCATAGAAAGAAAATAATCACCATTAAATTCCAGCATCCCTCCTGAATCCTACAGCATAATATTGTTTTGGCTAAAGCCAGAAACCTAAATTACTCACTCATGATAAACCAATAGGGATAGTTTAGAATCACAAGAGAAATTCTACTCTGCAAATATGTAAAACACAATTGTATAAATTCATTTATGCCTAGATGAATATATTCCTAAGATATATTGCCATTTGAAATAGAAGACTCAAAATGTAAACAGTAAAGTCTATGCACACACACACGTCCCACACACATGCACTCTCACACATACAAATGGTATATAGACATATTTTCACAAAGACATAAACCACCAGATAATAGAAGTTTATCTCAGAAAGGAGACTGAATAAAACATAGAAATGATATAAAGTGTCATCAGGTTCCATTCTGCATGCTCTCGTCAACTGTATATATTATTTATTTTGTAGTTTAAAGACAACGAATTAAATAAAATAATGACACCTGTGTTCACTTAGGTTTTGAGAAACATGACCTGTAGATATTTTGAGAGAAAATGTTGATGGAAAGTAGAGAGATGGGGGAGTAAGGTGGATTCTTACTATATGTAAAGGAAAGAGGTAGGCATGTAAAAGGAGGAATCTGTTAGATACAGGCTCTGACAGTCTAAAGAGGTCTACAGCCCACTTCAACTCTAACCTTTCATCTCCAGGTATAAATTGAAGTAGGACCTTACTTGGGTTAATACCTATGAAGTGTACTGACAGTTAGCATAAAGCATCTCTGATTCTCCTAGATACAAATGCTAAAGGATGTAATCTAAGTATTTTGTGTGTTTACCCAGAACATTAAGTTAACCATTTTAATCTTAGTTTCTAGCTTGATGACACTAACAAGAAGAAGCAAAGATAACCTTGACTTGCAATTTAAGATATCACTACTGCTTGAAAGGTAAGGTAACATTCAATTTTGAAAAAGACAATAACGATATGAGGACAAAAACAAAATAAAATTAGTTTTATTATATTCTTCACCTGGCATAAGCTTATTTCATCCAAAATCTAGAACTTAAATATGTTAGTATTAATCTTCATTCTTTGTTTCTGCCTAAAGTCCTATAACTTTAAGAGACATGAAATCAAAAACAAATGAATTGGCCAAAGTAAGCCAAAGGCTGATGACTTTTTAGGGATTATTTTTATTTTAAATTATTCTAAATTTATGGTAGTATCTCTGCTTTCCACCTATTGCCCTACCTCCAAAATGGATACTCAAAGGTATAGGGGCATTTTCTGATCAATACAATTAGAGGTGTTGTGATCTAGTGATTGGTGGTGCACAGAGCTTCCATAGAAGAGTAATCTGTCTGCAAATAGCAATAGTACCATGATGCAAATGACATATTCTAAACATTAAGTATTTCTAATATTTTTCCAACATTTTTAAACATTGCATATTGTGATTTACATTATCAAGATGAATGGAAACAAATCTAGATAAAGAGAGTTTGAACTAGGCTAGTTATAGTAGGAAGGCAACCACCAGTAAGAATAAGATGCAAAAGGACAATTCAAAGTACAGCGACCTGGAAGTCAGTAGAAAAATATGCTTAAGATGTTAGCACAGGCTTGCTCAGATGCTACCTTTGAGTCTAAGAATCTATTCTTCATAGATTTTCTTTGTATTAAAGTAAAGGGAAAATTAGTCTCATTGAGATTTACAATACAAATACCAATTGCTTCCATTCTGTCTCCCCATGACATTTGCATCTTGAAACACATGGCCAGGTGCAGTATAGGAGTGCTCGTGAGATTATATGAAGGGTATATGGTCTTTCCTCGTGTACCCCCCAAATTCTTAGGCTACATGAGCAATCCTTGAAGGCAGGAAGGGGAACAAGAAAGCAAGCAAAGCCTCTTGTGAACCATCCCATAGCATGGCTTATAGAAAAGGCAAAATGCCATTCTTTACACCCCCTCTCCCAGAACCTGCCTACAGTTCTTATCCTTACACCCCACTGAATCTTTTCAACCACTTGCAAGATTCCAGAAAACTGAATTCTAAGACAAGCTTCAGGTGCAATCTGGTTTTGACTCCACTCAAGTCATGTCAATTCTCATTCTTTGTCAAGCCTGAAGTGGTCATGGTCACTACAGCAGGGTGTTACAAACTGAAATGGTCACTGTTAATGCGCAGAGTGTTACAGCCTGATATGGCTGTGGTCACTGCTATAGGATGTTACAACGTGAAATAGTCATAGTTAATACAATGGGGTATCACAGTCTGAAGTGGTCACAGTCAATGCACAGCCTGAATGGTCATGGTCAGTAAAGTAGGGCTAAGTTACAGAGGAATTTGGTAATGACAGCAGCTTCAAGACACAAAAGAGCTCTTGCTCTTAGGAACAAGTTGTATGAATAGAGTATATAGGTGTCTCTCTCTGTCCTCCTGCCACCCCTCCCTTGCTGAGAATAGTATGCCAAAAGGATAACAGTTATAAAAAGAGGCCCAAGACCTGTAGGTATCATAGCAAGGTCAGGACAATGAGACTTTTCACAATTCTTTACAAAATGGTAGATTTCCATAACTTCCTCAGCTCCTATAGTTCAAGTCGTTTGGCTCCTTCTTATACATAACAAACTGCCATGCAACATTTGAATAGTTTTATTTAAATTATATGCTAGTGGAATCTTAAACATCTCAGATTATGGATAAAAACAAAAACAATGTTGGTAAGTTTCAAGATTCTTTAAACACACACAAACACACAAACATGCACACACATGCTACATGGATCAGTGGATAAAGGCATTTGCCACCACAATCATCATGAATGAGAAGTCGGAAGCATCTATGACTTTTAAAAAACAAGATATGTCAGGAAGCAAGCTTCAGTTGAGAGACAAGATCATAGAAGCAATTATTTTGGAACCTTTTCATTTTTATGAGACCTGAAACTAGAAATGGTGGGAAGATCTCAGTGAACTGTCTTTGTGCGTATTTATCATTAGTTTTGCCTTCCTTTCTTCTCTTACATAGGCAGTGCTTGTTTGAGGAATAAATGATCACTAAACCAATTACCTACTAACTTCACACCCATAAGTGTGCTTTAGGGGCTACTTAGTGAGTAAAATTCTGCAGACTTATGCTTCCTTCCTCTCTATTTTTGCCTTTTATTTTTTAATTTTTACACTGATTATTTCTCTAGGCAATATGTTTTGTGTGTGTGTGTGTGTGTGTGTGGTTTATGTGCATATGTATGGGTGTGCACATAACATGCATGAGACCAGAGATTAACACTAAATGTCTTCCTTGATCATTTTCACCTTCGATTTTGAAACGGGGTTACTTCATTGACTGAGCCTGGAGTGCATTTTGACTAGACTGACTGGCTGATGATCTCTCTTCCTTTCTGTCTTCAGTTCTGGGGCAGCAGGCAGAAGCTACCATGCCAGGTGTTTACATGCTTGCTAAAGACTGAAAGTCATGCTTTAGCAATAGACATTTTTACTGTCTGAGCCATCCCCCAGCCCTAGGACTTTTAAGAAGCAAAAATACAAGGTCGGTCTTACTCAAAAATACACACTGAGGAGGCTGTGTTTATGTTTAGGAACATATCACACACACACACACACACACACACAACATATATATATATACACACACAATAATAATTAATGAAAAGAGAGGCCTTGAATTTGACAGAGAGCAAGGAGCATTATATGGGCAGATCTAGATGAAGGGAATGGAAGGGAAGAAAAAAATGATGTAATTATATTATAATTGCAAAAATAAAAAATAAGAAAGACTGACCTCACAATCTTTACAATAGCATGATGCCATAACAATTACTCTATTATTTTAAAATGATCAGGAATTGAGACTTGCAGTGATTAAGTAATATTTATAGTCTTGAAAATAGGTAATATAAATTCTTTTCAAATTAGATCTAACTTCAGTACTCTAAGATAGTTATTTTTAAACTTTCTTAAGAACTGTAAAGAAACCTGAGTATCTGAATATCTGGAAACCTCCATAGAGACTTTCTGAAGTAGATTACTCTTAAGTCTGTGCCATTAGTTAGAAAAGTAATAACCCTTTGACCATGACTTTAACACTCAACATTCTTCAGGAAAACCTCGATCAACGGGATTCCTTTTTTGTTGAGTTTATAAACACTCAATCACGTGTGTGTGTGTGTGTGTGTGTGTGTGTGTGTATGTGTGTGTGTGCGTGTGTGTGTGTGTGTGTGTATGTGCTGTGTGTGTATGTAGTGTGTATGTGCATGTATGTGTCCCACAGTATTCATGTAGTGGTCAGAGACAACTTGCAGGAATCAGGAGTCCGTTCTTACCTTCCACCATTTAGATTTCAGTGACTGACCTCATTTTGCCTGGCTTGGTAGAAAGTGCCTTTACCCACTAAAGTATCTCTGCAGCTCTATTGCAGAATTCTAATGAGCCAAAGATTATTGAAAAATAAAATAATAGGGACACTATCCAACAACATAGATGTTTGGGGGATTTCACAGCAGAATAGAAAAATAAATGTGCATGATTATAGCCATTCAGTAAACGATAGTTGCCCAAAACTGGTTTTAGAAAGTACAGTCTGCTTCTTGGTGTATTTTGGAAAAAGGATTCGTGCACATTTCAGATAGATGTGTAGTGAGATACATATGATCTTGGCTGCAGTTGTTCTTATATTACTGCTGCAAATAGAAACCAGACCCATACAGATTTCCAGGATGGGACATTATACTGCCCTAGGAATTTATTTGTACAAAGAGCCTTTCTTAGGATGGCTTTTTAGACTCAGTACCAATTGTTGTGGTATCAAAACTTCCCCAGCTGTTTGACAATAAGTCCACATAAAAAGGAATCATTGGTCTATTTTATGCACAAAGTGATCCATAAACTGAAACAATACTATCTTGTACAGACAGCATCCTAGGTGGCTTCTAGGTTCTGGTGAGAGGGTAATAGTGCTAAATGTATGTTTTAAGGCATAGTCACTTTAGCATTCATTCTGTCCTTTGCTGCCTCACGTTTGACATTGCTAAACTACCTGGCATCCTGTATGTTTCTTTACTTTTTTCACATTTTACTTTGATCTAACACCAAGACCAAAAATGGCAAGTCATTAAGAAAATTAAGAAAGTCATTAAGAAAATTAAGAAAGGATAATTTCAGGATGTAACGAAACAGGGAATAGAACAATACTGGTTCCCAAGCAGAAGTCACTGACCAAGGATTTTTAAGGGTTGATTGAGGAAAACATCAATCACTAAAGCTATAGTCCATGGCTAACTGTATCAGAAATTCAGGAGAAATAAAAGAAATAAGGAAATGAAAAACAAAAGAGAATGTATAAAAGGAGAAAGAGCACACACTGTAAATCTGATTCAGACAGATTAATAAACCACCGGAGGAAGGGCACAGTGAGTGTAACCTTATAACACAGATAATGTAACCAATGTAACCAATAAGAACAGCACAACAGGGTAGCTACAGAAAACCACAGAATATTCTACAACCCTGTATGTAAATGTAGGTAGAAGCACACAGGGAAGGTGCTAGGAGCAAGGTTCTATCTTAATACAAAGAAAATCAAGGAGCAGAAGGACTTTTCAAATGACACCCTGATAAATACAGTGTTTCATGGGAAATTTCTATTAGGCAGATATATTGAGTTCATGTGGGTCAATATTTTAAATCAATCAATGGTTATTTCAATTAAAGATGCCTTAGGATTAGGGTAGTTATTAAAAAATACTGTTGGTGGCCTTATATTGATCTTCATAACTTTATGACTTTGCCTTGAAATTATAACTTTAAGGATGAGATTAGAAAATGCATACTTAACACATGTTCCTGATGTTTCTCAGGTAGCTTGTTTTGTACCTTACTCTGAGGCACACCTGCCTATGTGTATTCATCTCCTGACATACTTCTGGCCCACCTTCAGTTGGGTCAGTTTTCAATGTGTTTCACCATCCATATCCATTACTAAAATATCACTACTTTAATGATACCATTGATAAATTCTGAAACGATTCCTTTAAAAATTGAAAAAAAATGTGGTTGGTATGTAATCTGTTCCTTTAGCTCTTTTAACAGTGGTTCTATTAGACTTCGGAAACCTATAAACTTATATCCATTCAAAATATCACTACTTCAGTAAGAGACCAATGGGATCATAACAAGTTACATTAGGTAAACTAAATCAGCCAGAGTTTTACCACATTGACAACACGTTTTATGACAGTTGCAAGATGTTTTAATTTGCAGTTTGAGTTTTTCATCTTATCTATATGTAGCTGTAGATCACTTTAAAACAGTCAAAATAACAAAGCTTTGTTTTATAAGTTAAGACGATAACATATTTTATACATTAATACAATGTCATATATGTGTATTAAACTTGATTTAGAACACTCATTATTATTCCACTGGCAATAGAATTGATCAATAAAACTGTGTGCACACACCTGTTTTGTAAGATTCAGAAAATAAGCCAATTTTAATTTTGTAATTCTGCTATTACAAAGGAATCTTTTCTGCGTTTCTCAGGACAAAAACCCCATAAGTGGGTTTACTATGTTAAAGATGTACGTGTTTGTACAGATCTTGAAGAATCTGCCAAACTCCTTTTCAAAAAGAGTTGTTCTAATTTTCACATTGTCTCCAGGATGCTGAGTTCTCCTACGTCCTCACTTGTGTGAACATGTTGTCTTTTCTATCTGGGGATGCCCTTTCCCACTTAAGAAAATTCTGGTACACTCCCACACGTTGTATTGTACCGAGCTTAAATGCTACTCTTTCTTCCTGAAGTCTCTAGGCAGTTAGTCACTGTTCCCACAGTACTTTGTAACACTTACCAGATAATTCTGGATTTCTTGTAGCTTGTGTATTTCTTTTACTTCTTTGTAGATAATTAACAACAACAGGAATAAAACTTGTTCCATCTCATCTTTGAAATAAAAAATCCAAGTCTGGACTTGATTACACTTATTGGCAAATAAAAAGAACCAATGTATCAATAGAGATCTCAAGTCCAAATTTCTGACTTCATGTTTTGGTAAAAGTCACTGTCTTCCTTGACATCAGGAAAGTCTATGTTACTCTAAAAATCGTTTCCATTGATATAGGTCTTTAAAAATATATTTCATCAATCTATTTTCTAAAATATATTTTGGCAGCTATGTATTTAGGCCTAGATAGCAAAACCCTGTGACATATTGTGAACCAGGTGGAAAGAACTTTTGTGCACACTGGGTTCAGAACAGTCTCCTTTTAGTCTAAAATAAAGTCAGTTTTAAGAATTTAATGTTAGGCCTAGTGAACAGGATTAGACACCACCTTTAGAAAATGCAGCCACTATATGAAACTAGTTCAGAAAGAAAAACATAAAAAGCAGCTTTTACTTACGAATTATATAAGAATGTATCATGAACTGTCCCCACATGTTATATCCCTGTGCATCTAATATTTCATTTTGTTCTTATGCAACCTTAAGAAGTTCAAAAAAGTAAATATGTTATAACTAAACTTTGAAATCCGAAGCCAAAAGCCAAGGATTTTTGATTACTAGAGGGAAATCCAGACACACTTTACATATTCCTGATCCTATTGCATCCCCTATTCTAGTTTAATCTCAAGCTCTTACTGAAAAGTTTAAGTAATCAAATGAGGGTTTGAGTGGTGAAACACAGGCCATTAAGAATATTCCAAATATAAAAAACAATCCATTGTAGCAATATAAAATTGTTTCAGAAGAACCCTCATGAATAATTCAGTAAAAAAAAAAAACAGTTGTGAGAAAAGCCTTAAGTCACTGGCAGGTGGAGACTGCTGCCTTCCTAGAGCAGGCACCCAGGAATACTGTCAGACCATTATTCACTTAGTTCTTCTATCATTCTATAATTTCAATTAATATATACTACAACTTAATTGGGTATATGGAATTATGGGAAATAAAGAAAAGTGTGAAAGAGTACTCTAATAAATTTCTCACCGTCCATCCCCCCATCATTCAAACATACACATACACAAACACAGGGGGAAGGGTGAGAAGGACTGAAGAAAAAAAGAGAGGGAGGGAGGGAGGAGGGAAGCAATATAGGACATAGCAGTGGGTGACACTTTGGAGAAAGGTAACTTCTATACCCATATTATGTATTAGGTTGCAGAATAAATCTGAAAGAATAAAAGAAGAACATAGGAATTTTCATTTCTGATTTTGTGACTTTGTACCTGTGTTGTGTTCTTTTCTTTAAAAGGAAATACCTGAGTCACTTTTTTGCCAATCAAATTCATGGAACATTTGGCCAGAGAGAAGAAAATAATGTATTAGGAGAACACAGCAGTGAAATCAGATCTAAGATCAGAGCTTTGATGGGCTAATTAGCTTAACCCCTCTGAGCCCCAGTCTGTGCCTTTATAAAATAAGAATGATGGCAAACATACCTTTATATTGCTGTATAAATGAAACAAATTACAATGTGTAGAAGACAAACTGGCAATCATTCAATGGCCAATACATTGCACTCAACAAATACACATACAGACACCCAGAAATACATATTCATATGTACACATGCACACACACAAGCGCGCACACACACACACACACACACACACACACACACACACACACACTATATGTATGAAAAATAACAACAAAAGAGAGAAGAGGCCATGATGCCAAAGGGCTAAAAGGAGAGGTCCAGGGGAAGTATTGGAGAGAGGACAGTGAAGGGAGAAAATGATATAATTATATTTTAATAAAAATATTTTTATTAAAGGAAGTAATCTTTTGGGACTGCAAAGACCATTTCAGTTTTTTATTAGTCTACATAATTTATACCAGAAATGGCTCATTCCTATTGAAGTAATTAAATTTTAATTTCAATGAAGGCTAAAAGATTTTGCTTAGTGAATATCTTTCTTAGACTTTTCCTTATTTGTAATTTATATGTATATTTATGTAGTCTATGAAAGGCACTACACTTTGTTTTGTGATGTACTGAACTTTGCCAGAAAAAGGTAGGCTTTGTCTCAGTTGTCATTTGTGTGTGAACTCTGGTGAGATCAATAGAAAGTCATTAATATGCACTGAGCTTACTTGCTTCTATAAATACTACATACACAGGTTCACGTGAAAGGCAAAGGGAGTTCACAAACATGATTCACTACCAGGTAAAATCCCATCAGGCTAGCTAACTTATCTCCCTTTTAAGAAAGAAAGCCTATTGAGTGAGAGTTGTTATCGCAGAATGAACATGAGTTTACACTACTTGATATTCAAAACAAAACTTCAAAGCTTACTCACCCACTTTAAAAACCACTCACTGTTATCAGTACGTAACTTACAACATACCTCATATTTGATTGAGGCATATCAATATGTAATGTTACAACACAGAAACATTCCAGGTGTGTGGCCTAAGAATACATGCCTGATTTGTACAATAATGCATTATATTCTAGAAACTACAACCAAAAAACGATAAGGAATTCTGGTATCATATTGTGGACAATTTAAAAGAATGTGTAGGACTTGTGAGACAGCCAAGGTGTAAAGATGTCTGCTAATAATATGCCTGATGACTTAAGTTTGACCTGAATTTGATTGCCAGAACCCAGGAAGCAAGAGAGAATCCACTTCTTCAAGTTATCCTATGGCCTCCAGATATATATTGTTGCACTCTCTTGTGCATGTACACACACACACACACACACACACACACAAACACACACACACACACACACACACAAGCACGCATATATACACTCATATACTTATTGATAAAAAAAGTTTTCTTAATTTTATATTTGAAAGATGTAAAACAAATGAAAGGACTATTGTTCAAAATCCCAGAAGACATGGAGCATGTGTGCTTATCACAAGTAATCCATCATTTTTCTAAAACAGTCACTGTCAAGTGACCTTTGTCTGAATTTTAGTGTTACTTTGAAAAATTGTTGAAGAAACCAATGAACTATATTGCTTGTGTAGATTGTATATTTGTATGTTTCTGAATAAATGCTTGTAACTAAGTATTTGATCTAAAAAAATTAATTTTAATTCAATTTGATACTAATTAGGGGCTAGAGAGATGAATCAGTGCTGAAGAGCAGAGACTACTCTTGCAGAGGACTCAAGTTGGGTTCCTAGGCTCACAACCATCCACAATTCCAGCATCTGAGAATTCAATGTCCTAATCTGGCCTCTGTGAGCAACTCCTGTCAAGCCACACACACACACAAATAAATAATAAAATAAATTTTAAGAATTTAAATTTCTATTAAAAAGTAAAGATGAAATGTTAAATATTTATTATTTTATTTAAACTATCAACCTTACTTATATTGGCATAACAAAAATTTTAAAATAACCCTAAAAAATATCTTTGAATAAAAACTTGGGCCCATAGGGGTTCACAGAGACTGATACACCAAGCAGGGAGCACTCATGGGACTGACCTCTGCATATATGATACAGCTGTGAAGCTTGTTCTTCAAGGGGGACTCCTAATGGCAGAAGCAGGGTCTCCTCCTGACTCTGTTGCCTGATTTTGTGTCCTATCTTCCTACTAGCTTGCTGCTTCTATCCACAAAAGAACATGCACCTAGTCTTACTACAACTTCATATCCCAGGGTAGCTTGATATCAATGGGTCGCCTTTCTTTTCTCTGAAGAGAAATCGAGGAGGAAGAAAAAGAGGATCAAGGAGGAGGGGAGGCAGTGAATTGTGTTGGGGGCATAGAAGGGAAGATAGAAGGGAGGGACTGGGAAGACAGGAGAGAAAATAACCTGTAGTCAATGTGTAAAGTAAAATTAATTACTTAATTAATAAACATTGTGTTCATTTATAACATTATAAAGAATATGTTGAAACATCATATGTAGTGTAGTCTGTAAGAAAACTCTACTCTCATGAAAGAAATGAAAAAGGCAAATACAATTTTAGTTGAATTATAAAATCATTTTGTTCTCATGAAGAAGTTGCTACAATACAACCCACACTGACTACTGACCACCAGAGTTATCCTGGGACACACTTTGAGAACTACTTTTCTAAGTTTGTGTAAAACTTAGACAACAGACTCGTTATAAGCTTTTGGAAACTAATTTGCATGTAATTTTGTTTGGCTATTGGCACTTAGAAGACCATGACATACAAATCACAGGTATGATTTACAGCATATGATTTGTCTTCCAGGAACCACAGTGTATATTAGGATACAATACTCAGTATTTGATTCATTGACATATTGAAACAAGTAAGTTTCTCCCCCTCCCTCTCTCCTCTCCCTCTCCCTCTTTCACTCTCTCCCTCCTTTCTCTCTCTCTCTCTCTCTCTCTCTCTCTCTCTCTCTCTCTCTGAGTGTGTGTGTGTGTGTGTGTGTGTGTGTGTATGTGTGGTTGTTTGTCTGCCAGAGTTTATATTCATCCATATATACATATGTGTTTATGCATATATAGAAGTCAGAAAATATCTTTCAATATTGTTCCTAAAGTGCCATCATTGTACTGTTTTTGGGACCAGGTCTCTCCTTGGCTTAAAGTAGACTAGTCTTAACTATTGTTCCTCAGGGATCTACCTCTCCGATATTTTCCTTTTTAATGTGGGCTCTGAGAATCAAACTCAATTTCTCCTGCTTGGAAGATAAGCATTATTCTGATTAAGTTACAGCAGCCTCAGACCCATGAAATCTCTGGCTCTTTTAATGTCCTTTAGAATATTTTATATAAAAACATCATGCAAGTTTCTCATATTATGAGCCTGTGCAGTAAAGACTCTACCTAAATGAAAAGAAAAATTGTATCTTGATTTATTTTTATTGTAACAAAATAGATTTCCTAGGCAATCTTTGAAGAGATACATGGAAGAGAAGATAGAATTATAAGTAAGCTGCTTTTAAAACTCTAAAGTTTTCAAGAAAGTTTATCAGTCAGGTACTATTTTATAACATAGTCCATTTGAATTTAACAGTAATTTCTCAATTGCAAGACAAATGAAACAAAGAAACATAAAGGAAATGTAAGTTTGAATTTATTGGAGGCCATAGTTTCATATGTTTGTAATTGGAAAGAAAAAAATGATTGTTATTATTTTTATTTGTGCTTTAAAATCAGATATTTGAGAGACATTCACAAAGAAATTCAGAAATGAACCACTCATGTATTCATCTCTGTTGAATCATGGCAAAGAAAGATGGTTGAGAAAATATATATTAATGAGGGAAATGACCCTCCTAAAGTAAAGGCTTTATTATACAATAAATAATTTATTTGACTGTTAGAAAAAGTTCCATTGTCTCCAAAGCTAGAGAACTCACAAAGAGAGACCTAGTGTCTACAATTGCCTTGGTGATCAGATAACTGTTTTGACTACTCTGTCAGAAAATTAGTATATACTGAATAAATGGCTCTCTTCTGCTAAACGTGGGTTATTTCGGGAGATAAGATGGACGGAAATATAGGAGAGGATTTCAGAAACTACAGGAATTATGTTCAATGATCATCTTAAAGTATGTGCACTTTAGAGAGGGCAGTGCATATGTGGTAAAAGAATATATACTCTAGATAGTGTTGGCAATTGTACTTAACTTCCGAATTTTCCATAAAGTTAACCTCAGATTGGAATTGGTTTCCAATTATCTCTATTGGTTTGTAGATAATCCTTTATTTATAACAAATTTCAGAACTGCCCAAGATTAGATACAACTCAATAAAGTTAGTATTGTAAGTGCTAAGTAAATATTTTACATTCATTTAATAAATAGTTTAATGAACATGAAAATATATTTAAGACAAGCTAAAAATAAATATAAGGCTCTCTTAACTTGATCAAATATCTACAAAACTATGTCATAATTAACATTATGCACCACACTGACAAACTTGAAGTTATTGAACTAAGACACATACAAGCATACACACACACACACACACACACACACACACACACACACACACACACCAATAATCAGTTACAACGTTAACCAAGACAATGTGATGTGATGAAAGAACAGACAAATCAACAGTAGGTTCATGTGAAGTTTACCAATATTTTAAAAGAAGACTAAAAACACTGCAATAGAGCAAAGACTGTCTTTTAGACATTTTCTGGTATGTAGCAAAATGATTCTAGGCATAAACCTTGCACCTCACAAAATTTATCTCAGATAGATCTTAAATATACATATAAGTGTAAAAACCATGAAATCCTGTAGAATATGCATCAAAAGGAAACATAGGTGATTTTACATATGGTTTTGACATTTTTGGTTTAATATCAAAAGAATGGATCCATAAATGAATTAACATATAATAAGTCAGACTTATTAAAACACAAGACAGAATATAGCTTCTGCTTGTGAGTTACATGGTCAACAGAGTGAGATGAGCCTCAGATTAATACATTTATAAACAAAACATGATAAAAGGCTGCTACTCAAAATATGCAGGCAATGCTTGAAACTCAAGAATACAAAAAACAACATCCTCAAATAATAGGTCAGAGTTAAAACACACGGCACTAATGACTGCCAAGTGCAATCAAACATATGAGAAGGTGTTTTATATCATGTCATTAGTGAAATAATTTAAACATAATGAGCAAAAGAATACTACTACATGCACACTAGAATAGCTAATATGGAACACTGCAAGAACAAATGTTGACAATCATGTGGAATAAAGAAGTTCTTATTTCTTGCTGGTCCTAGTGTAAAATATAGTTGTCCCATTGGAAGAATTTTGGAGGTTCCTTTAAAACTTGAACAATCTGTTCCATAAGGCCTAGCAAACGAACTTCTTGGATTGGCCAAAATGGGTTGAAATCTTATCTTGAAAGGACTTTCAGATAGACAGGCATCTTCATTCAGAAAACACTATTGAAGCATACTCTGGGGACAGCTCCTTATTAGCAGCCTAACTGGAATTTGGGTTTCCTTTTCAATGGAGCTACTTTGCCACACTATGTCATGGTAGAAAACAGCACTTCAAAGTACTATTTATTGTAGACAGAACCGGGTATGGACCATTAGTAGGAGCACGTCTGCCGTTTTTTATTTACTGGATTCTGTTTTCCTTTTTTTTTTTTAATATCTCTCATTTTTTTCTTGCTATGTTTGAAGT
>JANHMN010000192.1:0-29494 GCA_030674055.1 Rhabdomys pumilio
ACTTCAAACATAGCAAGAAAAAAATGAGAGATATTAAAAAAAAAAAAAGGAAAACAGAATCCAGTAAATAAAAAACGGCAGACGTGCTCCTACTAATGGTCCATACCCGGTTCTGTCTACAATAAATAGTACTTTGAAGTGCTGTTTTCTACCATGACATAGTGTGGCAAAGTAGCTCCATTGAAAAGGAAACCCAAATTCCAGTTAGGCTGCTAATAAGGAGCTGTCCCCAGAGTATGCTTCAATAGTGTTTTCTGAATGAAGATGCCTGTCTATCTGAAAGTCCTTTCAAGATAAGATTTCAACCCATTTTGGCCAATCCAAGAAGTTCGTTTGCTAGGCCTTATGGAACAGATTGTTCAAGTTTTAAAGGAACCTCCAAAATTCTTCCAATGGGACAACTATATTTTACACTAGGACCAGCAAGAAATAAGAACTTCTTTATTCCACATGATTGTCAACATTTGTTCTTGCAGTGTTCCATATTAGCTATTCTAGTGTGCATGTAGTAGTATTCTTTTGCTCATTATGTTTAAATTATTTCACTAATGACATGATATAAAACACCTTCTCATATGTTTGATTGCACTTGGCAGTCATTAGTGCCGTGTGTTTTAACTCTGACCTATTATTTGAGGATGTTGTTTTTTGTATTCTTGAGTTTCAAGCATTGCCTGCATATTTTGAGTAGCAGCCTTTTATCATGTTTTGTTTATAAATGTATTAATCTGAGGCTCATCTCACTCTGTTGACCATGTAACTCACAAGCAGAAGCTATATTCTGTCTTGTGTTTTAATAAGTCTGACTTATTATATGTTAATTCATTTATGGATCCATTCTTTTGATATTAAACCAAAAATGTCAAAACCATATGTAAAATCACCTATGTTTCCTTTTGATGCATATTCTACAGGATTTCATGGTTTTTACACTTATATGTATATTTAAGATCTATCTGAGATAAATTTTGTGAGGTGCAAGGTTTATGCCTAGAATCATTTTGCTACATACCAGAAAATGTCTAAAAGACAGTCTTTGCTCTATTGCAGTGTTTTTAGTCTTCTTTTAAAATATTGGTAAACTTCACATGAACCTACTGTTGATTTGTCTGTTCTTTCATCACATCACATTGTCTTGGTTAACGTTGTAACTGATTATTGGTGTGTGTGTGTGTGTGTGTGTGTGTGTGTGTGTGTGTGTGTGTGTATGCTTGTATGTGTCTTAGTTCAATAACTTCAAGTTTGTCAGTGTGGTGCATAATGTTAATTATGACATAGTTTTGTAGATATTTGATCAAGTTAAGAGAGCCTTATATTTATTTTTAGCTTGTCTTAAATATATTTTCATGTTCATTAAACTATTTATTAAATGAATGTAAAATATTTACTTAGCACTTACAATACTAACTTTATTGAGTTGTATCTAATCTTGGGCAGTTCTGAAATTTGTTATAAATAAAGGATTATCTACAAACCAATAGAGATAATTGGAAACCAATTCCAATCTGAGGTTAACTTTATGGAAAATTCGGAAGTTAAGTACAATTGCCAACACTATCTAGAGTATATATTCTTTTACCACATATGCACTGCCCTCTCTAAAGTGCACATACTTTAAGATGATCATTGAACATAATTCCTGTAGTTTCTGAAATCCTCTCCTATATTTCCGTCCATCTTATCTCCCGAAATAACCCACGTTTAGCAGAAGAGAGCCATTTATTCAGTATATACTAATTTTCTGACAGAGTAGTCAAAACAGTTATCTGATCACCAAGGCAATTGTAGACACTAGGTCTCTCTTTGTGAGTTCTCTAGCTTTGGAGACAATGGAACTTTTTCTAACAGTCAAATAAATTATTTATTGTATAATAAAGCCTTTACTTTAGGAGGGTCATTTCCCTCATTAATATATATTTTCTCAACCATCTTTCTTTGCCATGATTCAACAGAGATGAATACATGAGTGGTTCATTTCTGAATTTCTTTGTGAATGTCTCTCAAATATCTGATTTTAAAGCACAAATAAAAATAATAACAATCATTTTTTTTCTTTCCAATTACAAACATATGAAACTATGGCCTCCAATAAATTCAAACTTACATTTCCTTTATGTTTCTTTGTTTCATTTGTCTTGCAATTGAGAAATTACTGTTAAATTCAAATGGACTATGTTATAAAATAGTACCTGACTGATAAACTTTCTTGAAAACTTTAGAGTTTTAAAAGCAGCTTACTTATAATTCTATCTTCTCTTCCATGTATCTCTTCAAAGATTGCCTAGGAAATCTATTTTGTTACAATAAAAATAAATCAAGATACAATTTTTCTTTTCATTTAGGTAGAGTCTTTACTGCACAGGCTCATAATATGAGAAACTTGCATGATGTTTTTATATAAAATATTCTAAAGGACATTAAAAGAGCCAGAGATTTCATGGGTCTGAGGCTGCTGTAACTTAATCAGAATAATGCTTATCTTCCAAGCAGGAGAAATTGAGTTTGATTCTCAGAGCCCACATTAAAAAGGAAAATATCGGAGAGGTAGATCCCTGAGGAACAATAGTTAAGACTAGTCTACTTTAAGCCAAGGAGAGACCTGGTCCCAAAAACAGTACAATGATGGCACTTTAGGAACAATATTGAAAGATATTTTCTGACTTCTATATATGCATAAACACATATGTATATATGGATGAATATAAACTCTGGCAGACAAACAACCACACATACACACACACACACACACACACACACACACTCAGAGAGAGAGAGAGAGAGAGAGAGAGAGAGAGAGAGAGAGAGAAAGGAGGGAGAGAGTGAAAGAGGGAGAGGGAGAGGAGAGAGGGAGGGGGAGAAACTTACTTGTTTCAATATGTCAATGAATCAAATACTGAGTATTGTATCCTAATATACACTGTGGTTCCTGGAAGACAAATCATATGCTGTAAATCATACCTGTGATTTGTATGTCATGGTCTTCTAAGTGCCAATAGCCAAACAAAATTACATGCAAATTAGTTTCCAAAAGCTTATAACGAGTCTGTTGTCTAAGTTTTACACAAACTTAGAAAAGTAGTTCTCAAAGTGTGTCCCAGGATAACTCTGGTGGTCAGTAGTCAGTGTGGGTTGTATTGTAGCAACTTCTTCATGAGAACAAAATGATTTTATAATTCAACTAAAATTGTATTTGCCTTTTTCATTTCTTTCATGAGAGTAGAGTTTTCTTACAGACTACACTACATATGATGTTTCAACATATTCTTTATAATGTTATAAATGAACACAATGTTTATTAATTAAGTAATTAATTTTACTTTACACATTGACTACAGGTTATTTTCTCTCCTGTCTTCCCAGTCCCTCCCTTCTATCTTCCCTTCTATGCCCCCAACACAATTCACTGCCTCCCCTCCTCCTTGATCCTCTTTTTCTTCCTCCTCGATTTCTCTTCAGAGAAAAGAAAGGCGACCCATTGATATCAAGCTACCCTGGGATATGAAGTTGTAGTAAGACTAGGTGCATGTTCTTTTGTGGATAGAAGCAGCAAGCTAGTAGGAAGATAGGACACAAAATCAGGCAACAGAGTCAGGAGGAGACCCTGCTTCTGCCATTAGGAGTCCCCCTTGAAGAACAAGCTTCACAGCTGTATCATATATGCAGAGGTCAGTCCCATGAGTGCTCCCTGCTTGGTGTATCAGTCTCTGTGAACCCCTATGGGCCCAAGTTTTTATTCAAAGATATTTTTTAGGGTTATTTTAAAATTTTTGTTATGCCAATATAAGTAAGGTTGATAGTTTAAATAAAATAATAAATATTTAACATTTCATCTTTACTTTTTAATAGAAATTTAAATTCTTAAAATTTATTTTATTATTTATTTGTGTGTGTGTGTGGCTTGACAGGAGTTGCTCACAGAGGCCAGATTAGGACATTGAATTCTCAGATGCTGGAATTGTGGATGGTTGTGAGCCTAGGAACCCAACTTGAGTCCTCTGCAAGAGTAGTCTCTGCTCTTCAGCACTGATTCATCTCTCTAGCCCCTAATTAGTATCAAATTGAATTAAAATTAATTTTTTTAGATCAAATACTTAGTTACAAGCATTTATTCAGAAACATACAAATATACAATCTACACAAGCAATATAGTTCATTGGTTTCTTCAACAATTTTTCAAAGTAACACTAAAATTCAGACAAAGGTCACTTGACAGTGACTGTTTTAGAAAAATGATGGATTACTTGTGATAAGCACACATGCTCCATGTCTTCTGGGATTTTGAACAATAGTCCTTTCATTTGTTTTACATCTTTCAAATATAAAATTAAGAAAACTTTTTTTATCAATAAGTATATGAGTGTATATATGCGTGCTTGTGTGTGTGTGTGTGTGTGTGTGTTTGTGTGTGTGTGTGTGTGTGTGTGTGTACATGCACAAGAGAGTGCAACAATATATATCTGGAGGCCATAGGATAACTTGAAGAAGTGGATTCTCTCTTGCTTCCTGGGTTCTGGCAATCAAATTCAGGTCAAACTTAAGTCATCAGGCATATTATTAGCAGACATCTTTACACCTTGGCTGTCTCACAAGTCCTACACATTCTTTTAAATTGTCCACAATATGATACCAGAATTCCTTATCGTTTTTTGGTTGTAGTTTCTAGAATATAATGCATTATTGTACAAATCAGGCATGTATTCTTAGGCCACACACCTGGAATGTTTCTGTGTTGTAACATTACATATTGATATGCCTCAATCAAATATGAGGTATGTTGTAAGTTACGTACTGATAACAGTGAGTGGTTTTTAAAGTGGGTGAGTAAGCTTTGAAGTTTTGTTTTGAATATCAAGTAGTGTAAACTCATGTTCATTCTGCGATAACAACTCTCACTCAATAGGCTTTCTTTCTTAAAAGGGAGATAAGTTAGCTAGCCTGATGGGATTTTACCTGGTAGTGAATCATGTTTGTGAACTCCCTTTGCCTTTCACGTGAACCTGTGTATGTAGTATTTATAGAAGCAAGTAAGCTCAGTGCATATTAATGACTTTCTATTGATCTCACCAGAGTTCACACACAAATGACAACTGAGACAAAGCCTACCTTTTTCTGGCAAAGTTCAGTACATCACAAAACAAAGTGTAGTGCCTTTCATAGACTACATAAATATACATATAAATTACAAATAAGGAAAAGTCTAAGAAAGATATTCACTAAGCAAAATCTTTTAGCCTTCATTGAAATTAAAATTTAATTACTTCAATAGGAATGAGCCATTTCTGGTATAAATTATGTAGACTAATAAAAAACTGAAATGGTCTTTGCAGTCCCAAAAGATTACTTCCTTTAATAAAAATATTTTTATTAAAATATAATTATATCATTTTCTCCCTTCACTGTCCTCTCTCCAATACTTCCCCTGGACCTCTCCTTTTAGCCCTTTGGCATCATGGCCTCTTCTCTCTTTTGTTGTTATTTTTCATACATATAGTGTGTGTGTGTGTGTGTGTGTGTGTGTGTGTGTGTGTGTGTGCGCGCTTGTGTGTGTGCATGTGTACATATGAATATGTATTTCTGGGTGTCTGTATGTGTATTTGTTGAGTGCAATGTATTGGCCATTGAATGATTGCCAGTTTGTCTTCTACACATTGTAATTTGTTTCATTTATACAGCAATATAAAGGTATGTTTGCCATCATTCTTATTTTATAAAGGCACAGACTGGGGCTCAGAGGGGTTAAGCTAATTAGCCCATCAAAGCTCTGATCTTAGATCTGATTTCACTGCTGTGTTCTCCTAATACATTATTTTCTTCTCTCTGGCCAAATGTTCCATGAATTTGATTGGCAAAAAAGTGACTCAGGTATTTCCTTTTAAAGAAAAGAACACAACACAGGTACAAAGTCACAAAATCAGAAATGAAAATTCCTATGTTCTTCTTTTATTCTTTCAGATTTATTCTGCAACCTAATACATAATATGGGTATAGAAGTTACCTTTCTCCAAAGTGTCACCCACTGCTATGTCCTATATTGCTTCCCTCCTCCCTCCCTCCCTCTCTTTTTTTCTTCAGTCCTTCTCACCCTTCCCCCTGTGTTTGTGTATGTGTATGTTTGAATGATGGGGGGGATGGACGGTGAGAAATTTATTAGAGTACTCTTTCACACTTTTCTTTATTTCCCATAATTCCATATACCCAATTAAGTTGTAGTATATATTAATTGAAATTATAGAATGATAGAAGAACTAAGTGAATAATGGTCTGACAGTATTCCTGGGTGCCTGCTCTAGGAAGGCAGCAGTCTCCACCTGCCAGTGACTTAAGGCTTTTCTCACAACTGTTTTTTTTTTTTTACTGAATTATTCATGAGGGTTCTTCTGAAACAATTTTATATTGCTACAATGGATTGTTTTTTATATTTGGAATATTCTTAATGGCCTGTGTTTCACCACTCAAACCCTCATTTGATTACTTAAACTTTTCAGTAAGAGCTTGAGATTAAACTAGAATAGGGGATGCAATAGGATCAGGAATATGTAAAGTGTGTCTGGATTTCCCTCTAGTAATCAAAAATCCTTGGCTTTTGGCTTCGGATTTCAAAGTTTAGTTATAACATATTTACTTTTTTGAACTTCTTAAGGTTGCATAAGAACAAAATGAAATATTAGATGCACAGGGATATAACATGTGGGGACAGTTCATGATACATTCTTATATAATTCGTAAGTAAAAGCTGCTTTTTATGTTTTTCTTTCTGAACTAGTTTCATATAGTGGCTGCATTTTCTAAAGGTGGTGTCTAATCCTGTTCACTAGGCCTAACATTAAATTCTTAAAACTGACTTTATTTTAGACTAAAAGGAGACTGTTCTGAACCCAGTGTGCACAAAAGTTCTTTCCACCTGGTTCACAATATGTCACAGGGTTTTGCTATCTAGGCCTAAATACATAGCTGCCAAAATATATTTTAGAAAATAGATTGATGAAATATATTTTTAAAGACCTATATCAATGGAAACGATTTTTAGAGTAACATAGACTTTCCTGATGTCAAGGAAGACAGTGACTTTTACCAAAACATGAAGTCAGAAATTTGGACTTGAGATCTCTATTGATACATTGGTTCTTTTTATTTGCCAATAAGTGTAATCAAGTCCAGACTTGGATTTTTTATTTCAAAGATGAGATGGAACAAGTTTTATTCCTGTTGTTGTTAATTATCTACAAAGAAGTAAAAGAAATACACAAGCTACAAGAAATCCAGAATTATCTGGTAAGTGTTACAAAGTACTGTGGGAACAGTGACTAACTGCCTAGAGACTTCAGGAAGAAAGAGTAGCATTTAAGCTCGGTACAATACAACGTGTGGGAGTGTACCAGAATTTTCTTAAGTGGGAAAGGGCATCCCCAGATAGAAAAGACAACATGTTCACACAAGTGAGGACGTAGGAGAACTCAGCATCCTGGAGACAATGTGAAAATTAGAACAACTCTTTTTGAAAAGGAGTTTGGCAGATTCTTCAAGATCTGTACAAACACGTACATCTTTAACATAGTAAACCCACTTATGGGGTTTTTGTCCTGAGAAACGCAGAAAAGATTCCTTTGTAATAGCAGAATTACAAAATTAAAATTGGCTTATTTTCTGAATCTTACAAAACAGGTGTGTGCACACAGTTTTATTGATCAATTCTATTGCCAGTGGAATAATAATGAGTGTTCTAAATCAAGTTTAATACACATATATGACATTGTATTAATGTATAAAATATGTTATCGTCTTAACTTATAAAACAAAGCTTTGTTATTTTGACTGTTTTAAAGTGATCTACAGCTACATATAGATAAGATGAAAAACTCAAACTGCAAATTAAAACATCTTGCAACTGTCATAAAACGTGTTGTCAATGTGGTAAAACTCTGGCTGATTTAGTTTACCTAATGTAACTTGTTATGATCCCATTGGTCTCTTACTGAAGTAGTGATATTTTGAATGGATATAAGTTTATAGGTTTCCGAAGTCTAATAGAACCACTGTTAAAAGAGCTAAAGGAACAGATTACATACCAACCACATTTTTTTTCAATTTTTAAAGGAATCGTTTCAGAATTTATCAATGGTATCATTAAAGTAGTGATATTTTAGTAATGGATATGGATGGTGAAACACATTGAAAACTGACCCAACTGAAGGTGGGCCAGAAGTATGTCAGGAGATGAATACACATAGGCAGGTGTGCCTCAGAGTAAGGTACAAAACAAGCTACCTGAGAAACATCAGGAACATGTGTTAAGTATGCATTTTCTAATCTCATCCTTAAAGTTATAATTTCAAGGCAAAGTCATAAAGTTATGAAGATCAATATAAGGCCACCAACAGTATTTTTTAATAACTACCCTAATCCTAAGGCATCTTTAATTGAAATAACCATTGATTGATTTAAAATATTGACCCACATGAACTCAATATATCTGCCTAATAGAAATTTCCCATGAAACACTGTATTTATCAGGGTGTCATTTGAAAAGTCCTTCTGCTCCTTGATTTTCTTTGTATTAAGATAGAACCTTGCTCCTAGCACCTTCCCTGTGTGCTTCTACCTACATTTACATACAGGGTTGTAGAATATTCTGTGGTTTTCTGTAGCTACCCTGTTGTGCTGTTCTTATTGGTTACATTGGTTACATTATCTGTGTTATAAGGTTACACTCACTGTGCCCTTCCTCCGGTGGTTTATTAATCTGTCTGAATCAGATTTACAGTGTGTGCTCTTTCTCCTTTTATACATTCTCTTTTGTTTTTCATTTCCTTATTTCTTTTATTTCTCCTGAATTTCTGATACAGTTAGCCATGGACTATAGCTTTAGTGATTGATGTTTTCCTCAATCAACCCTTAAAAATCCTTGGTCAGTGACTTCTGCTTGGGAACCAGTATTGTTCTATTCCCTGTTTCGTTACATCCTGAAATTATCCTTTCTTAATTTTCTTAATGACTTTCTTAATTTTCTTAATGACTTGCCATTTTTGGTCTTGGTGTTAGATCAAAGTAAAATGTGAAAAAAGTAAAGAAACATACAGGATGCCAGGTAGTTTAGCAATGTCAAACGTGAGGCAGCAAAGGACAGAATGAATGCTAAAGTGACTATGCCTTAAAACATACATTTAGCACTATTACCCTCTCACCAGAACCTAGAAGCCACCTAGGATGCTGTCTGTACAAGATAGTATTGTTTCAGTTTATGGATCACTTTGTGCATAAAATAGACCAATGATTCCTTTTTATGTGGACTTATTGTCAAACAGCTGGGGAAGTTTTGATACCACAACAATTGGTACTGAGTCTAAAAAGCCATCCTAAGAAAGGCTCTTTGTACAAATAAATTCCTAGGGCAGTATAATGTCCCATCCTGGAAATCTGTATGGGTCTGGTTTCTATTTGCAGCAGTAATATAAGAACAACTGCAGCCAAGATCATATGTATCTCACTACACATCTATCTGAAATGTGCACGAATCCTTTTTCCAAAATACACCAAGAAGCAGACTGTACTTTCTAAAACCAGTTTTGGGCAACTATCGTTTACTGAATGGCTATAATCATGCACATTTATTTTTCTATTCTGCTGTGAAATCCCCCAAACATCTATGTTGTTGGATAGTGTCCCTATTATTTTATTTTTCAATAATCTTTGGCTCATTAGAATTCTGCAATAGAGCTGCAGAGATACTTTAGTGGGTAAAGGCACTTTCTACCAAGCCAGGCAAAATGAGGTCAGTCACTGAAATCTAAATGGTGGAAGGTAAGAACGGACTCCTGATTCCTGCAAGTTGTCTCTGACCACTACATGAATACTGTGGGACACATACATGCACATACACACTACATACACACACAGCACATACACACACACACACACACGCACACACACACATACACACACACACACACACACACACACACACACGTGATTGAGTGTTTATAAACTCAACAAAAAAGGAATCCCGTTGATCGAGGTTTTCCTGAAGAATGTTGAGTGTTAAAGTCATGGTCAAAGGGTTATTACTTTTCTAACTAATGGCACAGACTTAAGAGTAATCTACTTCAGAAAGTCTCTATGGAGGTTTCCAGATATTCAGATACTCAGGTTTCTTTACAGTTCTTAAGAAAGTTTAAAAATAACTATCTTAGAGTACTGAAGTTAGATCTAATTTGAAAAGAATTTATATTACCTATTTTCAAGACTATAAATATTACTTAATCACTGCAAGTCTCAATTCCTGATCATTTTAAAATAATAGAGTAATTGTTATGGCATCATGCTATTGTAAAGATTGTGAGGTCAGTCTTTCTTATTTTTTATTTTTGCAATTATAATATAATTACATCATTTTTTTCTTCCCTTCCATTCCCTTCATCTAGATCTGCCCATATAATGCTCCTTGCTCTCTGTCAAATTCAAGGCCTCTCTTTTCATTAATTATTATTGTGTGTGTATATATATATATGTTGTGTGTGTGTGTGTGTGTGTGTGTGATATGTTCCTAAACATAAACACAGCCTCCTCAGTGTGTATTTTTGAGTAAGACCGACCTTGTATTTTTGCTTCTTAAAAGTCCTAGGGCTGGGGGATGGCTCAGACAGTAAAAATGTCTATTGCTAAAGCATGACTTTCAGTCTTTAGCAAGCATGTAAACACCTGGCATGGTAGCTTCTGCCTGCTGCCCCAGAACTGAAGACAGAAAGGAAGAGAGATCATCAGCCAGTCAGTCTAGTCAAAATGCACTCCAGGCTCAGTCAATGAAGTAACCCCGTTTCAAAATCGAAGGTGAAAATGATCAAGGAAGACATTTAGTGTTAATCTCTGGTCTCATGCATGTTATGTGCACACCCATACATATGCACATAAACCACACACACACACACACACACAAAACATATTGCCTAGAGAAATAATCAGTGTAAAAATTAAAAAATAAAAGGCAAAAATAGAGAGGAAGGAAGCATAAGTCTGCAGAATTTTACTCACTAAGTAGCCCCTAAAGCACACTTATGGGTGTGAAGTTAGTAGGTAATTGGTTTAGTGATCATTTATTCCTCAAACAAGCACTGCCTATGTAAGAGAAGAAAGGAAGGCAAAACTAATGATAAATACGCACAAAGACAGTTCACTGAGATCTTCCCACCATTTCTAGTTTCAGGTCTCATAAAAATGAAAAGGTTCCAAAATAATTGCTTCTATGATCTTGTCTCTCAACTGAAGCTTGCTTCCTGACATATCTTGTTTTTTAAAAGTCATAGATGCTTCCGACTTCTCATTCATGATGATTGTGGTGGCAAATGCCTTTATCCACTGATCCATGTAGCATGTGTGTGCATGTTTGTGTGTTTGTGTGTGTTTAAAGAATCTTGAAACTTACCAACATTGTTTTTGTTTTTATCCATAATCTGAGATGTTTAAGATTCCACTAGCATATAATTTAAATAAAACTATTCAAATGTTGCATGGCAGTTTGTTATGTATAAGAAGGAGCCAAACGACTTGAACTATAGGAGCTGAGGAAGTTATGGAAATCTACCATTTTGTAAAGAATTGTGAAAAGTCTCATTGTCCTGACCTTGCTATGATACCTACAGGTCTTGGGCCTCTTTTTATAACTGTTATCCTTTTGGCATACTATTCTCAGCAAGGGAGGGGTGGCAGGAGGACAGAGAGAGACACCTATATACTCTATTCATACAACTTGTTCCTAAGAGCAAGAGCTCTTTTGTGTCTTGAAGCTGCTGTCATTACCAAATTCCTCTGTAACTTAGCCCTACTTTACTGACCATGACCATTCAGGCTGTGCATTGACTGTGACCACTTCAGACTGTGATACCCCATTGTATTAACTATGACTATTTCACGTTGTAACATCCTATAGCAGTGACCACAGCCATATCAGGCTGTAACACTCTGCGCATTAACAGTGACCATTTCAGTTTGTAACACCCTGCTGTAGTGACCATGACCACTTCAGGCTTGACAAAGAATGAGAATTGACATGACTTGAGTGGAGTCAAAACCAGATTGCACCTGAAGCTTGTCTTAGAATTCAGTTTTCTGGAATCTTGCAAGTGGTTGAAAAGATTCAGTGGGGTGTAAGGATAAGAACTGTAGGCAGGTTCTGGGAGAGGGGGTGTAAAGAATGGCATTTTGCCTTTTCTATAAGCCATGCTATGGGATGGTTCACAAGAGGCTTTGCTTGCTTTCTTGTTCCCCTTCCTGCCTTCAAGGATTGCTCATGTAGCCTAAGAATTTGGGGGGTACACGAGGAAAGACCATATACCCTTCATATAATCTCACGAGCACTCCTATACTGCACCTGGCCATGTGTTTCAAGATGCAAATGTCATGGGGAGACAGAATGGAAGCAATTGGTATTTGTATTGTAAATCTCAATGAGACTAATTTTCCCTTTACTTTAATACAAAGAAAATCTATGAAGAATAGATTCTTAGACTCAAAGGTAGCATCTGAGCAAGCCTGTGCTAACATCTTAAGCATATTTTTCTACTGACTTCCAGGTCGCTGTACTTTGAATTGTCCTTTTGCATCTTATTCTTACTGGTGGTTGCCTTCCTACTATAACTAGCCTAGTTCAAACTCTCTTTATCTAGATTTGTTTCCATTCATCTTGATAATGTAAATCACAATATGCAATGTTTAAAAATGTTGGAAAAATATTAGAAATACTTAATGTTTAGAATATGTCATTTGCATCATGGTACTATTGCTATTTGCAGACAGATTACTCTTCTATGGAAGCTCTGTGCACCACCAATCACTAGATCACAACACCTCTAATTGTATTGATCAGAAAATGCCCCTATACCTTTGAGTATCCATTTTGGAGGTAGGGCAATAGGTGGAAAGCAGAGATACTACCATAAATTTAGAATAATTTAAAATAAAAATAATCCCTAAAAAGTCATCAGCCTTTGGCTTACTTTGGCCAATTCATTTGTTTTTGATTTCATGTCTCTTAAAGTTATAGGACTTTAGGCAGAAACAAAGAATGAAGATTAATACTAACATATTTAAGTTCTAGATTTTGGATGAAATAAGCTTATGCCAGGTGAAGAATATAATAAAACTAATTTTATTTTGTTTTTGTCCTCATATCGTTATTGTCTTTTTCAAAATTGAATGTTACCTTACCTTTCAAGCAGTAGTGATATCTTAAATTGCAAGTCAAGGTTATCTTTGCTTCTTCTTGTTAGTGTCATCAAGCTAGAAACTAAGATTAAAATGGTTAACTTAATGTTCTGGGTAAACACACAAAATACTTAGATTACATCCTTTAGCATTTGTATCTAGGAGAATCAGAGATGCTTTATGCTAACTGTCAGTACACTTCATAGGTATTAACCCAAGTAAGGTCCTACTTCAATTTATACCTGGAGATGAAAGGTTAGAGTTGAAGTGGGCTGTAGACCTCTTTAGACTGTCAGAGCCTGTATCTAACAGATTCCTCCTTTTACATGCCTACCTCTTTCCTTTACATATAGTAAGAATCCACCTTACTCCCCCATCTCTCTACTTTCCATCAACATTTTCTCTCAAAATATCTACAGGTCATGTTTCTCAAAACCTAAGTGAACACAGGTGTCATTATTTTATTTAATTCGTTGTCTTTAAACTACAAAATAAATAATATATACAGTTGACGAGAGCATGCAGAATGGAACCTGATGACACTTTATATCATTTCTATGTTTTATTCAGTCTCCTTTCTGAGATAAACTTCTATTATCTGGTGGTTTATGTCTTTGTGAAAATATGTCTATATACCATTTGTATGTGTGAGAGTGCATGTGTGTGGGACGTGTGTGTGTGCATAGACTTTACTGTTTACATTTTGAGTCTTCTATTTCAAATGGCAATATATCTTAGGAATATATTCATCTAGGCATAAATGAATTTATACAATTGTGTTTTACATATTTGCAGAGTAGAATTTCTCTTGTGATTCTAAACTATCCCTATTGGTTTATCATGAGTGAGTAATTTAGGTTTCTGGCTTTAGCCAAAACAATATTATGCTGTAGGATTCAGGAGGGATGCTGGAATTTAATGGTGATTATTTTCTTTCTATGAGAAGTGCTCCAAGTTTTCACCTTTTGTTTTGGAAGAATAAAATCTCATTGTCTGGGTCCATGTTGTTATTAAGCAAGTAGGTCAAATATATGTATCATGTACAAGACAACGTTTTTAAAGATGCTAAAAAACAATGCTTCTTTCTGTCATAGCTGATGCTAAATAAAAGAAAGAAGGAAAAGACACTTGGAGAATGTTTCACAGGTTTCCACATTTTAAGAGTGTCTTTAAAACAAATAGTAGTCGAGGAAGAATGGGGGATTTTAGTAATCTCAAGCTCAGTCACCATTCACTTGTTACGGTTTTTCTATTAGTATTTATTCTCAGTTCACTTTTTCTATGTAGTGTTGGCTGACTTGGAAAGAGATTGGAAGCACATGAATATCATCATAACTGGGCAATAAAAAATAATTATAAAAGTGTCTGGGGCATTTTCTTACCTAATTTCCCAAAGATATTTTAATATTTCATTTGTTCTTTTGTTTCTTAGATCTTCATGGTACTGTCATTTGAAAAATACGATGGTCTCTGCTCTTAGCCCACTGTCAGAATGTACAAGTAGTTACTTTGATGCAGTGTTCCTATTTCTGCATGGTAGCAGATGCATTAGGCACAGATTTCCATATGCTATTCCAGGTGTGCAGGCTTTATTTACCGAAGAATTATTTTAAATTTCAGAAAGAAAGCAAATAATAATAACAATACAGAGTTCCATTTGATTGCTGGTGAACATACTTGTTCTTTAGAATTTGGGAAGCAAGATGTGTGCTGCCTGGTTGTTTATGTTTATTTTTAATGATCTGTCAAATGGCAGATTTACCAGTACTTTGTCTTTAAAATAGAAGGTTTCTAATTGACAAAAAGCAAAATGTATTTCTTGATGTTGCATAATTGCTCTCACAAAAATCACCTCATAAAAACACTCATAATAAGCATAACATTGTGTGTTGGGGGAGGGGGGAGGGTAACATTCATTGCCTTGGAAATAAAATTTTAATTATAATCATAAAACTTGGGGAGACTCTAGTTTAAAGAGTACTGGATAATAGTTGCGATTTTAGGCTTCTAATTTAGTATTAGACAAAAACAAGATAATGATCTAAAGGATATAACGTAGGAGTTAGGGAATGAGCTGTTGACAGGAATAGTTTCTCTTCTAGCTGGTGATCATATAGATTGAAAAGAATTATAGCGGAAAAGCTCTTGCCCGTGTGAGTGGATGGGTTAAAGGCAGCCTGCACCCCTTGAGTACGGAAGCAAATTCAACAGCAGTGACTGCCTGGACTTTTTGAGCCGAGCGCGGGCTGGGCTGTGTACCAACAGCTTCGTCAACTGCAGACGGAACTGCAGCATCCCTTCCTGCAGTAGCGCGCCATCCATTGGCTCCTCTGGACACGTGACTGATAGAGGCTTTTCTGTGTCTTTTCTCGCCCATCTGTGTGCAGGGCACTGATAGGCCAGGCTGATGCGCAGGCAGTTTATCATCTTGATCTCCCACTGAGTCAGGGAGCTCTCCTGTCACCAGTATTGATTTCAGAGGATGGACTAAATTTCCTAGGATTTCCATTAAGAATTAAGAAAAAAGCTCTAAGCACGCAGGGTAGCCAGACAGACATGGATATGAGATGGCACTGTGAAAACTCGCAGGTAGCTTCTTCTCTCACAGCCGCTAAGCACAGCTTAGTTCTGCAGCATGCAGGGTTTAAGAAACTAGACGCTTAAAATCAATAAGAATGAAAATACGAACAGACTCATTCGGATGAACTGATTTTAAGACTTATATGAAAATATTCTTTCTGGAGATTGCATGTCAAATTTATGCACGCTGTATATAAACTGTAGAGAGATTTTAAATTTGGAGATGTCCTTAAACCCTGAGCATGGTTGCTTTTAGTTTTGTCTGCTGCTTTTCTGTGAGCTTCAGAGTTTTTTGTTTGTTTTTTTTTTGTTTTTGTTTTTTTTTTTTTGTTTTTTGTTTTTTTTTCCAGCATGCTTGTGGCAAAAACAACCAAAACGTGTGTGTGTGTGTGTGTGTGTGTGTGTGTGTGTTAACTTGTGTCAAGTAACAGCATGAATAAATGCTGCTTTCAATACTTATCAGACTGCTTTATTACTGTTAATGATTTGGTAAAAAATGTTGCTTAAATATTCTTGTATACTGGCCGTGCATGCTTTTGCGGCACAATGAGATTTTTATTGAGAATTCACAAGGTGTTGTGTCGGAATTGTACTCGTGTTGGATAACAGAAAATGTATTAGTGATCAGTGTTTAAAATTAACTATGTATGTATTACCTGATGATAGGCTTTGAGTAACATTTACATTAATCCTGTTTACTGAAATGTGTGTGTGTGTGTTAGATAATGAAAGTGTTGATATTTCTAACTTTGATTATAACTTTGATTATTTCAAATATAGCAAGATTTCAGTCTCTAAGAATGCTTCCTAAATGAGAGAAATAAATGGTTTTTTAAAAATAATTTATTTAGTGACAAGCTTCTAAAACTTGCTGTTTATGTATACTAGAGGTTTTGTGTATGTGTGTGTGTGTGTGTGTGTGTGTGTGTGTGCATGTGTGTGTGGGGTGGATGTACGAGTGTTTGTATGTGTGTATGTGTATGTGTTGGAGTGTGTGTGGTGTGCGTATGGGGAGGAGGTAAATGCGCTGAGGAATTATTTGATATTCTTCTAGCTAGTCCTTATTCTTGTGAGCAGCAAAAATGTCTTGGCATTCAAGCATTCCCTAGACCCATGGGAATCAAAGCTAGCAGAAGTACGAGATGTCCAGATGGGATTGGCACGCTTGGCAGGGAGTGGAGACAATGGGTGGGGGTGGAGCAGATGGAAGACAGAAGGACTGCATATTAGTGAAAGGCTGGGGGGGGGGTGGGAAGAAGACTGTTTGCTTCCTAGAGAAGAAAGCCCAGACTCTCTTTTCATGGGAGCTTCTGATTACAGCTTCTTTTCATCATGAGACAGGATATCATTTCAGTGGTAACAGCTATTTTAAATTCGGTAGCCTCTGCAGCTTATAGTAGGGGAGAAAATTCATGAATACAAGTTGCTTTATCAGATTATAAACCGATCCTTACGTGATTTTTGTGATCTTTGTGTCTTTACTGTGCTAAGAAAAAATAGGGGGAAAGTTAAAATCGAGTTTATACATTTTGAGCTGGTGGTATCCTAAAGGAAATGTGGACAATATTATTAAACTTTTATCCCAGACCTTTGGTAAAACACCCATAGCGTTACCAAAATATTGTCTACTAAGAGTTAGTACTGAAATATTGACAGCCTCTACTAAGCACTGTTGCTTATTTCTAGCGTTTATATAGGTCACACATCTAGAACAACGTTTGAATATTTGGATCATTGTTGTTTATGACACAGCCTGAGGGTTTTAATTACCAGTTCCAATTCTGAATTGAAATAAATCTCTTAGCATCTTCCATCCAGCTTTCTGTCACAGCTCTTCCTAAAAGCGTCACAGGACTAGAGCAGGATGGAAATCAACTTATTAACAAATCATTATTACAATTTGAGAAATCTCTGATTTTAATTATAGTTATTTTTCTTGAATCCAAGTAAAATCCCTAATCTTAAATACAAATGAGTTTCATTAAAATTAAAATCCTGTACTAAAAACACAAACTAAAATATTTAAAAACACATCATTTTGTCCATAGGTCCTTCACAGCATACTGGCTTATGGTTTAGGTGGAACACCTTGCAAATAAGATTCCTATTTTTCAGGAAGTCTTAGCATGTTTCAAGTGTCTTTGGATTTACTTTTGGAAACTTTCTTTAGCAAAGAACCATTAAATAAGCCACACATAGGAGGACACTTTAGCCTTGGCATCTTGAACTGTGCTGAAGATAATGTACTTAGGTCAATTGTAGTATTTTTTTTTCAGAAGCTGAATAAGAAAGCTGATTTTTTTTTATCATGCCTTACTCTATTTCCTTTACATCCTATGCTTATAAATTAGTGCTCTTCATTTGGCATTTCTGTCTAACATTCCTAGAAGGGAATAAAAGTCTGTTTATAGGAAGTAGGACAAAGATTTCTATTTTATCAGCCTGACTGCTGTTCATTAAAGTGACCCAGTGATAAAAGGTGAAATACTATTGAGTTTATAATCAAAGTTATTCAAAAGGCTATAAGCAAAGAGGGAGTAAAATTTTAATTTGTACCAAATATATTGGTATAAACAAATTTCCAAGCACTTGAAAGGAACTGGAAGGATTTGGAGTTTGAGGTTTGCCTAGATTTCACAGTTTCAAGAACAGTGAGGGATACAGAGTAAGACCCTCTCTTAAAGTCAACCAATGTAGTAACTAATATTTAATCAGTTAAAAACCAAAAGCTTTAAGATCATATTTGGTAACTAATTCCAATATAATTTGGATTTATGTTCCAAGTAAATTTCTTATTGAGATGTTAACCATGGAAATGCATACATATTACAAATTCTTAGTGGCAAAGTACTAGATACTAAAGATATCTGAGGCAGGGATGGTGATTTCTACTGTCTATTTTCATTCCATATGCCCATTTAATTTATGAAATGAGCTCATTCCACAGCATCTTCTCACATGTACAAACTGCAATGTAATCAGTTAACTCTATGACAGTTACTGACTTTGTGGAAAGAGCACTCGTAACTAGTTTCCAAGTTAGAAACAGAACCATGTAGCCAAAGACTGTAGACCTTTGTCTATTCAAATGGTTAAAAATTTTTGAGAAATAGGTGTATGTTCCACCATTTAGCAAATGATTCACTTGAAACAAGATCTTTTGTTTCAGATTTATTTTATCTTATATATGCATATGTTTTGCCTATATGTATACATACACAATACATGCCTGCGTGGTGCCCATGGAGGGATAGATTCCTGGAACTAGAGTTGCAGATAATTGTGAGCCAGCATGTAGGTTCTGGGAATTGAGTCCTAGTCCTCTGCAAGAGCAATGGGTACTATAAACTGCTGAACCATTTCTCAAGTCCAGAAATAATATTCTGTGTTATCCAAAAGAGTATTTGTTTCCATACCACCTTGAAAACACCCAGTATCATCCAAATCCATGTTCTTAGCTTTGATGTTATTGCATTGGCACAATCCATATATACACAGGGTGTTGACTGCTTACCTATAACCAGACCAAGTGACATATATATACATATACCCTGTCTTCTCTCTCACCTCCCTCCGTTCCTTGTTTATTTCCTTGTTCCTTGTGTTTATTTCTCTGGGGCTTTATCATTGATTCATGGGCTCAAATGATTTTGATCAGAAAGATAATATGTTACTTACCCCAAAACTCAAAACTATCAATTTCAGACAGCACAGTGGGTGGATGTTAATTTAGCAATGTTCTTTAAAACTATTGTCTTGTTATATTTTTAACCTTTGGATTTCTTTGATCTCTAGTAAAGTGGTTCTCAACCTTGCTAGATCTGCCTTTACTATGGTTCCTCTTGTTGTACTGAGCCACAACCATAAAATTATTTTATTACCACTTTCTAACTAGAATTTTACTACTGCTATGAATCATAATGTAAGGATTTGATATACATGATATATGTTGTGTGTGTGTGTTTAAGGTTCATTCAACTACTCAAGTGGTTGCAACCTATAGGTTGAGAACCATCGCCCTAAACAATTCATTGCACTGTCTGTTGTCCTGTTTACTTTTATGTACCAGCTTATATTTGAATCCTTGAAGGCCTCTCTTCTGTGGTCACTCTGACAGGCAGGATGCAGCTAGGCTAAGTCACTTTAGAAAAAACCTCCTCTGGATCAGGTAAACAACTAACTTCTGCTATTTAAAATAATTGGAGAAAATGACAAATGATTAACAGATCCATGGATATCTCCAGTTCCTTTATCAGATTAAGTACAGAACGAGTCCAAACAAGGGGCCACTGTGGAGAGAAGGATGACTCTATGACATAAACACCACCACATTCTGTGACATATTCCCATCTTTGTGATGTAATGATGTGATTATCACTGCACATTTCTACCTGCTTCTCCTCTATTCTGTTTCATCTGAAGTCATGTGTTTAGACAAGAGTAACTCTTATTGAACTCAAAATTCAACGATTTTTTTAATTCCAACATCGTTTTTGATCTTCAGATAAAGCAGAAATTTTAATAGCAAAAAGCCTCAAATACTTTCTTAATATTTCTCCAAAACCATAATGTAATTTTTTCAATAAAAATTTTATTATTTCAAATATTCTTAGTTTAAATTATAAAAAAGTGTGGCAGTGGTAGGAGTATTGAATAATATTTTAGCAAAGCAAGAGAGTTCAGCTTCCCAAAGCTGTCAGTCCTGATATCAGATTCCCTTCTCTCTTTTATTATTGCTTTTTCAAAGACATTATGTTTTCTCTATGTGTAAGATTGTTATATATGTTGATATAAGTTTATATCACAAATTGAGCAGTAAGTCTGTGGATTGGGTGGAGGTTTACAAGGATGGGAAACACTTTTTGCTTGGTTAACTTCTTCACACCCTTTTGCCCTGTAAATTCTCCTAGAGTGTAGCCAAAGAAGAAATACTAAGGCTGCAGATACAGGCTAGTGGTACATCATTTGCCACACGTGCATAAAAGTTTTAGTTTGATTCCTAGCACTGGGAGAAAAGGTAGCCTGCCTTGTAGTCAATCACTGGAAGAATTATGAAAAGTTTATAGTACATGTACATATACATTCTACATATAAGACTGTATATATAATAAAGTATGTATTCTGTTAAAGTGACTTTTATTACACAGTAAAACTCATTTACTGTCAGCTCAAAGTTTTGTTAGAAATTCTTTGTTTTTAATTTGTACTTGCAGTTGCAAATAATTGCTTCAAAACTCAATCCTCATTCTTCCATGTGTGAACTAGCTATATATGCAAGCACATGTGATTTTACATTTACCCTTTATGGTAGTGTTTCCACTTAAACACACAGCTTCTTCCAGTAGTACAAGATTTGACTGGACTGCCTTTCCATTGGGTTTGTGGTGATAACACAATTACCTTCAGAGTTCCATGTAATTTTTTTGAGATGTGTGTCTATATAAAGCATTGTTAATGTGTAGTCACTAAAAGCTAGATCCAAAGGATATATGTAACAAATCAGAAGCTTTGTCAGGGAATTACTATACAGTTCTAGGAACTGTATTACCGTTACTATGAGATTATAGCTAGTTACATCAGAAATTTCTAAGTTCTTATCACTGTGGTTCTTATGCATTTGCTAGTTGTGATATGTAAACATGCCTACTGGTTGAGTGATCTCTACAAAAACCTTGCTAGATATCATCAGTGACTAGCCAGAAAGTAAGGAATATATATATATATATATATTTATATTTTATATATATAAAAATATATATATATATATATATATATATATATATATATTTTTTTTTTTTTACTGGCTTGTTCCCATAGCTTACTCTGCCTGCTTCCTTCTGCAATTCAGGACCACCTGCCCACAGTGGCATAGGCCTCCCTTCCATGGGGCCAGTTTGAAGAAAGGGTTTTTCTCAGTTGAGCATCTCTTTTACAGATTATAGTAGCTTGTGTCAAGTTTGCAGAAACTAAGAATTTACTTCAAATAAAAGTCCCTGGGCTCAGTAACAAAATAAATATTGACTTGAGCTTTTTCTCCCTCTATATAACAGGTCATAAATGTTGTCTCTAGTCTTGCACTTTGTAGGAAGAGATAGGACTGAATATATGGAGGTTTAGTGTGATGAAACTGAGAAAACTAGACACTTGATTGACATAGGACTCTAAAATGCAAAGATATTTTGAAAATATGCCATTCAAACAAGAATAATCTGTTTTATGCCTATAAATATAAAACTCACAGATTTATATTTAAATGGTTGCAGATGTTCCATTTCCTTGCCCTTTGAATGTATCTGAGCGTTTAAAAAAAAAACTCATGCAAAATACCACAACAGATGAGCATCGTGGCACATGCCTTTAATCCCAACAATCAGGAGGAAGATGAATTTTCAAATACAAGGCCAGCCTAAGCTACAGAGAGAGTTCTAGGTCAACTGGAGCTACACAGAGAGACACTGTCTCTAAATAATAATTAAACGAAGTAATTAAAACTCCACAGTTGGCCAAACTGCATGTATTGGGGCCGTGAAAGGATGGCTTGTTTTTTGATAGAGCATTGGCTGGAGATAGCTGGAGACCCAACAGGTGTCCATGCCTTAGAGGGATGACATATCTTTCGATGTGCTCCCAGACTCCAGGTTCCTAACACTCAATCTAAGTCCTTTATTTGATCTGTGCCATTAGGTCAAGTAGGGCAACGCCTCTACCAGCCCCTCCACAGGTAGAGAATGTGACTACAGGTCTTAGGGCCTTGCGAGATTTCCATATTAATGAGATACCTAAAGGCCAGAGGGCGTAGCCAATTAAATATGCTTTCAGTGTGCAGGGGTACATCCAGATCCATTTACCATCTGCCATGAAAATAAAGCTTGTGGAACCATGGACTTTCTCCTGTCTTTGGGGGCCACCATGAACCGTGAAGAAGGTTTCAACTACCAAGCTGTGTCTAATCTCCCGTCAAGGACTTCTCTGCGTTCCAGCCACAGGACTGCCTATTAAACCAAGCTAGCCGACCCTACCTAGCAAGTGCTGGTAACTGAGTCTCTTCCTGCGGAGTGTAGTCGGGGCTTCTCTCTTCCTCCTCCTGCAGGCCAGCTGGCAGTCCCCAGTCTCTGTTTATCTGCGGTACCCCAGTGGTGTCTGGGGACCCGAGAATAGAGACCACCTGCCTCCGGATCCACTGGAGAGCCCTGTGGCTCCTTGAGACTTCAGACTGAGTTCTTTCCTCCCCAGGGGACACCCCAGCGGCTTCTTACAGCCCAGCATCTGCAAGGAGCTGTGTGGAGGGAACTCAGTCAAAATTTTCCATGTACTTGCTTCTCTGATCTATGGCAGACATGCAAGAACCACAACACCACTCAATAGGAGCCCACGCCCTCACCCACGCCCATGTGCGACCTAATCGTCCCTGTAGCGTGTAATATCTAGAAGTTAATTTGATCAATGTATTTCCTTTACCTCTTTATTATAAAAACACATATGATAACTAGACCAACTTTAGATTATAAAAAGCGTTTTAAATTCATTGAACACAATTCTCCCTTCATTCATCTTGCCTGTGTTAACAGCTAACATAACCCCTCACACTTGCCAGTACTGCTTTATAGTGAAAGATTATTTTCTTTAGAAACAATTCCTTTGTTCTACTTTTTCCTAAATGTCATGAAACTACTCTGGGAGATTTCAGGGTGACAGTAATTTGATTTCCAACCATAGTTGAGAGAAACTGCCTCTTAATGCTAATCAGAATTCCATTAGGTGACATGGAATGAAAAGTTCTAGGCATAAGTGTAATTAGCAGGAAAGCAGACCTTTCCATGTGTGTGCCCCACCCTTTTCTTCTGTTTTAATCGTTGATTTTATTCTTGATTTGGTCTTGGCACCTTTTTCTCTCTCTGTTTTCCTTGGTTCATCTAAGTCACTCTCAGCCCTCTGTTCTTGGCCTCAAATCTGCCCTTTCAGTCACTTCAGATTCACCTGAAATCCCACAGGTCCCAATGGGGACAGGTTATCTTTGGGAGAGTGCCCAACTTTTAAACAGGTTTTTTATATTGGTTTATGCAATAAAGTGTACCAGGAAAGGTTCTCCAGCAATTAAAAGATCACTTGTTATAGTTTTGAGTGCTTGATTTCCTCCTTTCTTAAAGGAGACATAAACAGCTTTAATCTTTAATACTTCGTGATTTTATAGTGTAGATAAATGAGAATGTCTTTTAAGAAAGACATTCTTAAATGGTCTGGGAAGGATGGATTGCTTTTCATGTTCTTAAATCACCTTACATAAATTTGCTTGTGGTATTTTCTGATTGGATTATTGCTTTGTTTTGTTTTTTTGTGAATAATTCATTCAGTCATGGCCTTAATTAGAGGCAAGGCTCGTTTTTCCATTTTCACAATGAAGATGACACAGGCCCATTAGCATTCTGCCTGTGAACCTGCTGGATTTCAGAGAACTGATGCTATGAAATCCTAGAAACTCACAATAGGAAAAGCAACACATGAAGCAACAACTGAGCAAACAAAGGGAAATGCAGTATGTGTTCATAAAAGCAGGATTTTTTTATGAAAACAAAGGACTATATTCCTGTGCTGCCTGTGCTCTTTCTCTCCCCGATATCCCACTTTGATGTGAAGTCATGAAATTATTTCAAATCTATTTTTCAGAAGCCAAAATAGCTAAATTATTCATTATAAGTAAAAATATTTAGTCTCATGTATCAAAGACTCTGATTTCTTTTCTGCTGTCCCTAATAAGAATTTGTAGTGTAAAACCAGAGGTGGAATGTACTAAGTAGGCACCAGTCATAAATGTTTTATAGAGTGCCGTATGCACTAGACTAAAGTACTTCATTCCCAAGAAAGATTCACATTGTCTTCTGAACAGTGAGGTTCATTGTGGCTTCTAATGGAAGGGGGAGGAAAGTGGCCACAGGAGAGATAGATAGCACAGTGTGAGGGGGATGTTCTGCTGCTGAGAGAGATTTATGGGTGACAGGTTTTTAAAGTGCCAAATGAGGTACTTAGGGAACAAGACCTTGTAAGCTTTTTTTCTATAAATACTTATGACAGAAAGTGGTTCTGTACTGATAACAGAGGGTTAGGTGTGCAAGAAAAGTATTTTTATGGATGTTCCCAGTTTGTACATAAGAACCAAGACAGTTTGCAAATATCTATGGCTACTAGACTTCCTTAGCAGGGAAGTAGTTTGTGGTTTTATTGTTGTTTGTTTTTGTTTTATTTTATTTTGCTTTGTTTTCAGGTACATGGGTATAAATTTGAGACTTTGACATTAAAAATTTAAAAATTTCTTAAGCTATAGAAGATGTAGTAATTATATCTTTCAGGCTTTTTTTTTTAAATTTGTTGTCCAAATCTAAACTGAAACTATTTACTCCCTACCGAGATTCAATGAATAATCCAAGGAAGTAGCAATTTGACATATAAATTGATACGTAGAGTAACATTTTAAGCTTTTAAGCTAATCTTATAATGATAGATTTTACTTCCAAAGCAGTTATTTTGAAATATTTCAATTTAAAGTATTTCTCAAGCCTTAGACTATATGAGAAGTCTAGTTGCTCCTCACTGAGGAGAGACAGATATTGGAAGAAGTGGGGACCATATACTGTTGTACAGCTCTTTTTTATTGAGGCCACAGTGAATAGTGAGTGTCACCAAATCCATTTCAATACATCTGAGTCATGTCACCAGTTTTTCATTCTTGACCAATTATTTATGATACACTTTATGCTTCTATTAGGAATAAATCCTTCCACCATTTTTAATCTGTTGTAACTGATGCAATTAACTCTAGAAAAGTATGGTGTGCTGAAGACATTTAATTGTAAGATGCACTGTTCTTAGCTACAGTGAAGTGAATTATACACTGCTTCTAGTGTCTTACTTTGCTAGAACTGTATGAGAAAGCAGAAATTCTGAGCAAGACACTCTTCTCTTTCACTATGTGGTGTTTAACTGAGGTTAAAGTCTTTGTTATTATCAGAACTAAATCTGAAAGATCCATGTTAGATAAGAAGTCCCAGAGCTATCTTGACCTGAATTGTTTTCCTTGTGCATCTTACAGTTCTGATTTTGTCTTACACACTGTTCTAGAACTTAAAGTCATAATTTAGCTCACATCTCATTGGGTGAAAGACTAATTCTACTCCCCTAATTCTGAAAGAGTTCTATTATCAAACCCCTGGTAAAGTAGACCAAGATACTCTGCCACCAAACTCGGGACAGACACTTCCTTCCTCTCATTCTCTTCTTGCCTTCTGCAATTAAGGTTAATCATTTCTGCTTGCTTGGTTTTGCTTTTTCCAGAAGCCAGCTAGTGACATCTCTTTTTTTCTGCCCCATCTCTGTCATTAAGGAATCGAATTATGAAAAAAAAAAACTCTAGTTATAAATTTGCTAAGTCACCAGCTCTTATTTTTAGGCCTTATGATGGAGGTCAGAAGAATTCACTGAATTCTGTGACATTGAAAGAAAACCTACTGATAACATCATAATTATTAGCTGAGTCAGATTCAAAGGAATGTTAAGATTGCAGAGTCAAATTATATGATGTAACAAAAGCCAATGGATAGAAGCTACAGTTTCCAGAACTAAACACTGGAAATTTAATTTTTGACAATTCTCAAATGGTTTCTTTTACATTTGCATTTTATTCCAATTTTTTCTTTTAAATCAAGTATATAACTGTTATTAATTATTTCTCATGGCTTTTATGTCTTAATCTTATTTATTCCTGGGTACATTAGAGAAACATGACTTTAAAATAGTACTTTTAGCAATAATGTGTTCTGTGGCAATATCCATACCTCAAGTCAGGGTCAAATACTCAAAACTATAAGGACAATAAAGCAATGATTACTTCAAGTAGCATATGGTTTAGACTCAATGACTCAATGACTCCACTGCTGTAGCCTTAGTCCCCATGTGTCATCACATTTCTCACTATTACTGAGTCATTCCATGGTAAAGATTATTTCTTTGTACATAATTACAGATTGACAGAAAGTTGTAAGGGAAAACACAAGATGATTGTTGAAGAAATTGTCCATTTGTAGAACAGTTTTATTTGGTGGAAGATATACACAGATGAAGAAAGCCTCTAGGCTTTGTTTGTCCTAAGGACTGAAATTTCAGACGTGTACTGGTACCAGAAGACCCAATCCTGAATGGGACAGTTTAGTTGATTGAGCCAACTCAGCCTGTTTTATGCATTAACATTTTGAAAATCTGTAGTCCAGAATCAAATTAGGACATTACTATTTCTTTAGAGAACTTTTTTAGATTCTTAAAAAATTAACTTGTTTCTATGTGCATATGATATATGCATGCAATTTCTAACTTCTAACATGTATAGATTCTTGGAACAGACATCAACATCAGCATTCTTACTACAGGATTCACTTGAGACTCCTTTGCTTTGCCTTCCTTTCATGCATTTTTAGAGGGTTCAAAAAGTTATCTACTTCACTGTATAGGGCAATGAGATGGAGATAGATTCTATCTAGTCCAATGGGGACAGCTGACAGCTTTTCTTGGATCACTGTGGCCGATTCTTGACCAGGTTCAGCCACAATGCACTGCATTCTCAGCTAGAAGATAGATGTCCAGCATGTGAAATGATGAGAAATTTAAAACAAAAAAAATTTATTTCATTTCAACTGTGTCTGGATTGTATGTCAAAGCTGTTCTGGATGTATAGTAATTCTGATGTCTTTCTATTGCTGGATGCAAATGGACTAAAGGAGCATTAGCCGTCAATTGCAGCACAGCTCAGCAGTTCAGATGAAACTGTATATACCGGACTGTCCATGCTGACTCATAGAAATGCCACAGAGATTCTGAGATGGAGAGTCAGTTGCTTCATGGCCCCTACAAAACCGATTTTATTGTCAAGTTTTTAATTAATGTTCTTTGTCCAAAGTGAAATATCTGCTTCTTTCCCTACACAAAAAAGCAAACCTGATATTTTGAGAGTTCTTTTCAGCTTCCACATCTCCTAAAGCTTATTTTAATTTAGTTATTCCTCATAAAGCCATTCTACTAAGACGTGAAAGAGACATTGATAATTCGTAGGTCATAGCATGTAATTGGACTTCTGACCTGTTTGTATATATCTTGAAAATATTTTGTCACTACTCACCTTTGCAACCAAAAAGAAAAAATAATTTATTTTGAAAGCATACAGGACTGAAAATTTTTCTAAAATGTCAGTGTCGGGGAACCAAAGATTTAAAAGACACATCAACAGAGTTGCCCTATTTCCATGGAATCCTCAGTGGCTATTTTTTAAAAAGGCAAAGTTTATTTATTTTTAAAATAAATGAACTCTATGCAAATTCCTCTTAGATCTTAAAAATGCTGATTGTTCTGTTTTCTGGGTTATTTTCCAGTTTAGAGCCACTTGACAGTTTGCATAGCTAATTACTGTATTCTCATGTGTTTAATTCCAGCACTGCTGTAGGCTGTTTTGTGATGGAATGGGGGGTAGATAACAGGATTGCAACTCAAGGTTTAAAACACATCAACATTGTGTTACAGCAAGTGGTGGGGCAGAGATTGCATCTGTGTGTGTGTGTGTCTGTCTGTGTGTGAGTGTGTGTGTGTGTGTGTGTGCGTGTGTCTGTGAGTGAGTGTGTGTGTGTGTGTGTGTGTGTCTGTGTGTGAGTGTGTGTGTGTGTGTGTGTCTGTGAGTGAGTGTGTGTGTGTGTGTGTCTGTGTGTGTGTGTGTGTGTGTCTGTGTGTGAGTGTGTGTGTGTGTGTTCCTGTGCATGAAATTATGTGTGTGTGTATATTGAAGAATGGGTCAAACCAAAATAGAAAACTAAATTTTGAATGACTATCAGGTTTTGGTAGCTAGCCATGACGTGGGGAGGGCTGTGAACAGGGAAACAGGACACGGTGTAGCTGTCTGCACTTATTTTATGCCACTTTAGATGATATGGGACCATAACAGTAAATTTTTTTTTCTAAGGAAAATATATACACAGAGTAATTCAGCTTTTTTTTTCTCACTGGTGAACATTTCTTTTTTAAAAGTTTTGATTAAAAATTGTATATTGTTAGCTTTAGGAGTGAAAGCTTTATAGCTTACAGAGAATTTTTAATGATTACTACATGGACTAAATATAACTATATTTTTTAGTACTTTGTGAATTCTATATGTGGTAGGAGAATGCTTTTGCCAAGATCATTGTTTAGTTTTCAAAGAATCATGAGAAAAGCAATCAGATATTAGCATTAAACTTAAGTGAAACAATTAAGTCCATGTACAGTAAGGATGGCTCCCATGAGGTAACTTGGTAACTTTGGCTGCCTTCTCTTTGGTGAGAGTGACACCCTGGGGCAGTGGTTCAGTGACTGAAATGACTTGCTTTCACTTTCAGCCTAATCCTTCTAGAAAGATCTCTACAAAATTCTTGAATTTATTGTACTTCTTGATTTTTAGTTCAATCTTGTTGATGTTAATGTGAAATTCACTAGAAAAAAATTACAGCTACTTCCACAAGGAATGTGCAACAAAGGTGAAATGTTATCATAGAATTTATGAGTACACCTTCTCCTAGAGCGGTCAGACTGGAGGAAGATGCCATTTAAGTTAGTCAGTGGTTGACAAGTTTTCTACACTTAAATAGTAGATAGACAGATGATAGATAATAGATAGATAGATAGATAGATAGATAGATAGATAGATAGATAGATA
>JANHMN010000193.1:0-22500 GCA_030674055.1 Rhabdomys pumilio
GGAGACCAAACAGAGTGTGATTCAATCCTGTTTATTCTTAAGTCTCTCTTCCTAGTCCAAGTCCCAAGTCTTGAGTTCCTAGTCCCTAGTTTCTAGTCCCTAGTGCCTCCAAGTTCCAAGTTACTTCTTCCAAGTGCCTAATTCCTACTGCCTAATAACTAACTCCAAGTTGTACTGTCTAATTCCAAGTTCTTCCTCCAAGTGCCAAGTGCCTAATACCTAATTCTCTGTTCCAAATTGTACTGTGTCAAGTAATCTGTTGTCTGGTTCTCTGATCTCTCTTCTGTCTGCCTCTTGCTTTTTATATGTCTCACTTCTAAGACATGCCTCTAAGTCATGCCCTTAAGTCATGCTCTTAGGCCTTGTCTCTAACTCTAATCTCTAAGTCACACCTTTAAGTCTCACACACCCAAGGGAAGATCCTGGGTATCTAAAACAAGATGTTATCAGAGTGTGCTCAGCTATTGTAGGCTAATGTAATCAAGTCTCTTGTCAGGGTATATGGCTCAAGATGGCTGCAAGGGTGATAGCCACCATCTGTTGGCTCCCCACAGGTCCCCCTTTTAAAACATTTTTCCAAAGGGAAGGCTGGGAAAACTTACGGAAATCGTGCATGTCTTAGGTTGGAACAAATAATCCCAGCCTCCCTTTCCCATCTTTGGATAACTCAACAGCCATTGGTTGAACTACTGTCTTAGGATGGTGAGGCTTCCCTTTTTAGGGGCAAGTGTCTTGAAGTGTTCTCTTACCCGTCTTTGACTATCCTTCTTAGCACATAAGTTAGGGGATATACCTTGTTAGTCTTGATGAGAAAGGCTTTACAATCCCCTACTTTCAGCCTGTAATAATGGACCTGTGTAGGTTTCATTTGAATAGCATCTATCTGTTGTCGTACAAAAACCAACAGTTTGTTGAATTGACAAGAAACTTAACAATGCCTGAAAGGTTAGTATGACAGCAACACTCTCTTTTAAGAGCAACAAATAACTCCCTCTGTCTGAGGAGTATAAGTATAAGCCTCTTCTATTCTGTTTATAAATGTGTTATAGCAGAATCTAAATCTATAGAAATACAGAACTGATCATAGCTTTGATCTTAACAAAACAAGTAAGGAAAACACTTATCCTGCTCTAGTCAATCTCAAACCCCAACAACAACTATAGTAATTGTGGTTGTGGGTTTTCTCCTGGGTTTAAACAATGTTCTTCACTAAATCATAAGTTGGGGAACTAAGAGTACAATAGAGCCACCCTGGAGGTATGGGTGGTAATGTGTCCTTTCATAATGAGGACTTCTCAAGTCAGGTTTACTGGTTGATCAGTTACAGTTTGAAGGCAATTGAGAAGCATCTTCATGTTTCCTGCAAAGGAAAAAATATGCTTCTCGGGGGTTTACTCCTCCCGGGATTTGTTATTATTGTCTATTTTTTTTAATCATTCTCTCTGGAAACCAGCATGCAGCATCTGCAGTTTGAGAATATATGCAGACAGAACCTCTTCCCCAGATAAGCACTGGATCTGGCCCATTCCAGGTTCCAGTTAATGGGTCTTTCCAGAAGACTGTTGCAAAATTATTTTTGGTATCTGGATGCCAGAATCTATCTGCAGCAGATTTTCCTTCAGAATCCAAAGTTAAAAAAATTTAAAATAAAGAGAGTGTGGTGAAAAATATTTCTGAGGGATTCCTTGGTTTCCCCTTTTTTAATTTTTTCAAATTGATATTTAATGGTTTGATGTGCCCTTTCTACCATTCTTTGGCCCTGTGGATTATATGGAATACCCATTTTATGTAGTGTTCCCAATTTTTCACAATATTGGTGGAAATTGGAGCTTGTATAACCTGGGCCATTGTCAGTCTTTATCTGTTTAGGCACACCCAATAGAGCAATTGTAGCAAGCGTACAAGTGATCACATGATTGCTTGTTTCTCCAGATTGTAATGTCGCATAAATAAAAACATTGTATGTATCTACACATACATGTATATATTTTTGCCTGCCAAATTCATTATAATGAGAAACATCCATTTGCCAGGTACTGTTTGATATCAGTCTTTTTGGATATATGCCCAAATGAGGAACTGGTAAACGTGTAACACATGATTGACATTGTTTAACAACTTGTCTAGCTTGTTCTCTGGTAATTTTAAACATCATTTTTAGAGTTTTAGAATTAAGGTCATGTAACTCATGAGCCTTTATGGCCTGATCCAAGTTAGATAATCCCTTCTTCACTTTTTCTTAATCCTTTCCCTGGGGGAATATCCAGAGTTTATCATTTGAGCCGTGATTACTTCATTAGGGCTTCACATAATCAATCCCAACTGGGATAACAGATCTCAGCCCCAGAGAATAATGGGGAGGTCTGGGATGACACAGGTTTGTATATTTCCTGTATTACCTTCTTTATCTTTCCACATCAGCACCTTAGAGCTTTGTTGTGCATTTTGACTTTGGCCAATACCCCTTAGATTGGTTAAGGTTGGGCTCAGAGGCCAGGTAGCAGACCAATCACTTTGTTTTAGGATAGTCATATCAACTCCTGTGTCAACCAAGCCTTGGAATGTCTTTCCATCCAGCCATAGTGTCATCATAGGTTTTTGTTTAACTATAGGCTGTCCCCAATATGCATCAAAGGAACCAAAGCCTTGATCCCCTCTTTTAGGATTCTTATAATTGTGATTAGTGGGGTACAATGGAAGTAACAATAGTTGAGCTATCTTTCTTCCTGTAAAAATGGTGACTATATTCTGAATTGCCTGTGCCATTACCTTAATCTCACCTTTATAATCATTATCTATAACTCCAGGAAAAATTTGTAGTCCCTGCATAGTAGCACTGCTTCTTCCCACTATCAGGCCAAACACATTTGGATAGAGTGGTCCAAATACTCCAATGGGTAAGGCCTGAGGTCCCATTTCTGGGGTTAATACTGTGTGGGTGGCAGAAATGAGGTCTAGTCCTGCACTTCCTGGTGTTGCTCGACTAAGTTCTGAAAGGGATTGTTGTTTGTTGGCACAGATCTGACTGCTCCATAAGCCTGTTTTGGCTTGCGTTGGTTCGGGGCCGGAGCTGACCCCTGTTCCCATTTTCCCGATTGTGGAAAAAGATGTTTCCTTGTGCATCTCTTCTGGACCTACATTCACTAGCCTGATGCCTTCCATGTTTGCAAACTGGGCAGATCCCAGGCTGTTTTCTAGGCTGTCTCTGGGTTAACTCATTTTCTTCCTCGCAATCTCTTGCAAAGTGTCTAGGCTTGGCACATTTAAAACAGGCCTTTTGGTTTCTACTTGCCAAAAAATCTCTTACTGATTGTGCTTGCATAGCAGCCGCCATAGCTAAGCCCGGTTGGTAGGAGGGACGTATATCAGAACAGAGTCTGATATACCTTGTAAGGTCTGTCTTTTTGCTGTAGGGTCTAATGTCCACTTGGCAGGGAGGATTGGCATTTTCATATGCAAGTTGTTTCACATAATCTACTCCAGACTCTGCATTACCAAAAATCCTCCCTGTTGTTGTCATTAATCGATGAACAAAATCAGAAAATCATTCATCAGGTCCTTGTCTGACTGTTGTTAAGGGTGCACCAGGGTCTCCCTTTTCTGGGAGTTTGCGCCAAGCCTTCATTGCTGCATTTTGAATTTGTGCATATAAGTCTGGGTCATATTGCATCTGGTTAACACCAGAAACAAATTGCCCTTCTCCTACTAAAGCATCAAAGGACCAACCATTGACTGCCTAAATGTTTCTCCTAGCTGTTTCTTTACAATTCTCATGATACTCTGATTTTTCAAATAAGATAGTCTCCACCACTAAGAACTGCTCTCACTAACCTATTTCAATCACTAGGAGTCAACCACTCCTCTGTAGTAGACTCTAAAATTGCAAGAGAAAGGGGAGCAGTGGCACTATATTGTGATACTGCGTTTTTTAATTTCATAATAATTTCAAAATTACATCCTGTGTGATGTCTCCAAGCAACTCCTTGATTGTCTTTGGTCTCTGACACAGGGAAACCCTCAGCTTTCTGGATGCAAAGTGGGATCATCTGGATGATCTGTAGCTAATCTTAAGCTAGATGATAGAGACTGCCTTTGGACTCCTGGTTGAGGAATGCAAGGAGCTGAGGGATTTTTGCAGTTTACCTCTCAAGACATCTTCCCTGTCCTCAATTTTTGTAGCTGATTAATTAAGTCCTGATATTCTTTTTCTAACTCTATTTGTTGTTTAAGAACAGATATTTTTCCTGTAACTCCCTTATGGGATCTATAACCACCATCTCCATTGCAGTAGCATTTGGAGGTGGAGGCACACTGGGAGAGGGGCTTTGGGAAGAGGGCCATTCAGCAACACAATGTTTGGCTGTTTCTTCCTCTAGGTTAGCACAATCTGGCTCTGACAAATCGACATCTGTTGGGAGCTGACTTTTAACAGGAAGTGGCTAGAAAGCAGGTATCCATGCCTGTAAGGCACACGTGCTAGCCACGCCTCCAAGGCTTATGTCACATCCATGCGTCTAAAAGGTGCATGGCAAAAGTGTATAAATACCCCAGGTTTACCTTCAATAAAGGAGACTGGATCAGAACCTCTGTCTTGTCTCCATTCCTAGCTTCTCTTCCCCTTATCTCTCTCCCTCTAGACCCTGACCTGAAGACCAGAGCAAGCCGCAACATTTTTTGTTAAGTCTTTTATCTCAAGCCAAGTAGAGCAGAGCTGGTTGCAACATTTTTGGCACTAAACAAGAGGCAGAGGGAACAGAGACCCAGAGAGGTGACATAGGATGTGGAGTGGTTGGAGCCGTTGGTGGAAGGACAAGAAGGAGGAGGAGAATGTGGCTTAGAAAACCACAGGTTGTAAGGGATCTCATAGCTGGGGAATAGAGTAGTTCACTTAGGACTTAACTAACCTGAGATAAAAGTTCATTGCACCCTAATCTCTGAATAGGGCCCGGCAGCCTTCTAGGCTGTACCACCAGCGTATATTGAAAGCTGAGTGGGTCTGAGGGCCTACAAAGAAGTTACAAAGTTTCAGTGTCCTGTAAAAACTGCAAGGAGGGAACTCAACTGCCTGTGAGGTCGTTTTTTCAGACAGAAACAGTGAACTGAGAGCTCCGGACCAAGTAAACTTTTGATACTTAAAGATGACCAAAACAATGGATATCTTTTGGGCTTTATATGATGATATTTCAAATGGTATGGCAGAAATCAACTTAGGGAACATAGACACCTTATCATTTATCAGTATGGCAATATTTATTCTCTTGGTTTACTATGTTTTCTCAGAATACAGGGCCCTAGATAAAAAATTCCTTGCCTTGGAAAAGAGATTAAAAGTAACACTAGAACTAAAGGTAAAGGATTTTGTTGGCAAAAATAAGCAACAGCAAGGAGATAGAGATAAAATTTGGAAACAAAGTCTAGAAGATAATTTACTAAAGTTAGCAAATCAAAATAGGGCAAATGCTGCAATATTACAATTACAACATAAAGAGAAGCTTATGACTTGGCAACAACTTCCTCTTAGAGGAAGAGGCAGTTAAATATTATGACTCTGAAAGGCCCTCTCCCAGTGCACCTCCACTTCCAGAGGCTCCCATTGTAGAGACAGTGGTTATAGATCCCAGAAAGGAGTTACAGGATAAAATTTCTATTCTTAAACAACGAATAGAGTTGGAAAAAGAGTATCAGGACTTAATTAATCAGCTACAAAAATGAAGGACAAGGAAGAAGTCTCAAGAGGCCAACTGCAAAATACCCCCGGATGAAAATTCTCAACTCAGTGTCCAAAAGCAGTCCCTATCCTCTAGTTTTAGTTCAGCTACAGATCAGACAGAGAAGGGAGACGCTGAGGCTTTCCCTATATCAGAGACCAGAGGCGCTCAAGAGGTTGCTTGGAGACATCACACAGGATTTAATTTTCAAATTATTAAAGAATTAAAAAATGCCGCATCTCAATACGGTGCCACTGCTCCCTTTACTCTTGCAATTTTAGAATCTGTGGCAGATTCAGTTGCTGACTCCTAGTGAGTTGGGGTTCAGCAAGAGAGAGAGGACAGACAGGAAGAATGGAGACCAAACAGAGTGTGATTCAATCCCGTTTATTCTTCAGTCTCTCTTCGAAGTCCAAGTCCCAAGTCTTGAGTTTCTAGTCCCTAGTTCCTAGTCCCTAGTGCCTCCAAGTTCCAAGTTACTTCTTCCAAGTGCCTAATTCCTACTGCCTAATAACGAACTCCAAGTTGTACTGTCTAATTCCATTTCTAAGCCATGCCTCTAAGTCATGCCCTTAAGTCATGCTCTTAGGCCTTGTCTCTAACTCTAATCTCTAAGTCACGCCCTTAAGTCTCAGCTCTAAATCACACTTTTAAGTCTCACAGACCCAAGGGAAAATCCTGGGTATCTAAAACAAGATGTTATCAGAGTGTGTTCAGCTGTTGTAGGCTAATGTAATCAAGTCTCTTGTCAGGGTATATGGCTCAAAATGGCTGCAAGGGTGATAGCCGCCTTCTGTAAGCTTCCCCACATAAACGTGTTCCTCATATTGTTCCAGTCTTGCTACACAGTTTCTGTGTGAATATATGTCATATAGAATATTACTATAATGTAAGTCCCCTACAGAGGGTGCCTGTGAGTAACAGCAGGCTAATTAAGTTCTTCAGTGAATATGCTGAAGAATTGTGGTAATAAGACAATGTAATAATTCACCTTATCTTACATGCTGGGTAGACTAACTTTACAATTTTATTATTATAGGTGAACTCAGTGTGTGTGTGTGTGTGTGTGTGTGTGTGTGTGTGTGTGTGTGTGAATTACAGTAAACAATATAATGGATCTATAAGAAGCACACAACCCCATGAAGGTACAGGATGTGAAATTGTTTCTGAAGTAAAACATGCAATACTTTATTTATGAGTTATAGTGGCAGTAACTAAGTGAGAATTGAATGCCCATTAGGACACGGAATGCTTTGTAAATTCCCTCTTGAATTTAGGAAGGTGACACTGAAGGAAAGATACAGTATAAGTATCAAGCAATGATAGCTAAAACCAAATGTGTCTCGAGTTATCTGCTCTGGGATTATGAGGCTACTTCACAGTAGCTGACTAAAATTTGCCTAATGCTTTAGGAGAGGAATGGTTTTGGCAGCTGCATGTAGTTTGTATGATTGTGGAATGTTTGAAATTCTATAAGAATTTCTATAAAACTTTTCAGAGGCTATATAAATACCAAGGCCATGATAGGTGGTGTTGGCAGCTGTTCTTTATTCAGAAGTATTGCTTGCAGGTTGTTGGTAGTCATGGTCAAACAGGAAGTAAGATTCAGGAATCTCTCTCTCTCTCTGTTCTGTTCTTTGGATCCTAGAAAACTAACTATCCACAAGATAGATATGATGGGAATTCAGAGTAGCGTGACCAAGTGCTGTGGGTAACAAGAACTAGAAATGGATTAGATAGAGTTTGAGAAGAGTTCAGGTCAACGCACTTGTGTACCCTGGATACCAGAGACAAATTGAATAGGGTCTGATTCTTAAGAGAACAGAGAAATATTCCCCCTGACCATTTTTCAAACCTGTCATGGGAACTGAACACTAGACAGGTTCTTTCTATAGATGCTTAGTTATGACTCCCCCTAATCTCCCCTGGGCTGCGGCTTTTCCCTATAAAAAGCTCTTCCTCTTTCCAGAGGGGGTCGTACTTCACTGCTTGCCTCTGTGTATGACAGGCTGGAAGTGCGACCTCAATGCGTTGATTTGAAATATACCTTTGCTCTTGCATCAAGTTCGGTGTCCTTGCAGTTATTGGGGTTGCCTTGAATTTCCGAGAGCAGGGAGGGAGTTCAGGCCTTACAAACCTATAAGCAAGCCCAATTAAATTTCCTTATAATCGTTTTGTTGTTGTTGTTGTTTGGTTGTTTGGTTTGGTTTTTGTTTTTGTGGGGTTTTTTTTGTTTTGTTTTGTTTTGTTTTGTTGGTTTTTTGGGGGGGGGTCACGGTGTCTGTTCACAGCAGTAAAACCCAAACTAAGACAGATGTTGGGACCAGGGATTGGGAATTTCTGTTGTAGGCCACAACATGCTTTTGTTTGAAAGAGTGTAGATTTAGGGACTTTAGATTTTGAAAGCAGTGGAATGCTTTAAATGAGACTTAATGGGCTCTCTTAGTAGGTATATGGAACACTTTGTTACTGAAAATGATTTGAATAGTGTGGACCAGGCCTAGAATGTTTCAGTGGAAAAGTTTAATATGTGACCTAGAGATTATTTTTCTGTTAGATTGGTGAAGAATGTGGCTCCTGTTTGCCCTTGTTTGAAGAGTCTGCTTGAGGCTAAGGTGACAAAACAAATATTTAAAAACAACAACAACATAAAAAGGAATTTAATCAATATTATTTCTTTTCACATTCAAAATATAAGAAGCAAAATAAAGAGGAGCATTGAAAATTTAAAATAAAGAATTTTCCTTTTGACAAAAACAAAACAAAACAGACAAAACAAACAATACAACACCAACAAAAACAAAGGAAGTTTCAGAAAAGTGCCTCATAGACTTAGTTATCTGCTTAAGTCTCAGAAAGAGCATTTTAATCAAGCACAGTAAACTGAGAAAGGAAAAGTATAAAATGTATGGTTTGAGTATTAAAAGGGCATCGGGAAGTGAAATGGAGCTAAATCACGTCTTCAAGGATATTAAATTGAATTAAATTAAGGGAGTTGTGACCTTTGGGCAAGATCCCACCAAGCTAAATTTAGATCTAGGCCTGGTAGTACAAACCTTTAATCCCAGGAAACAAAACCAAACAAATCTCTGATCTCAAGGCCAGCCTCCAGCAGAGCAAATTCTAGATGAAGATAAACTTAAACCCAGGTTTGGTGGACTACACCTTTAATCCAAGTGTTTAGGAGACAGGTATGCAGATCTCTTGAAGTAAGTCTATGGAGCAAGTTCCAGGACAGCCAAGATTACTCAGTGAAGAAATTGGAAAACAGAAAGCTGGTGATAATATAATAGTACAAGGGGCTATTATATTATGTTCAAACTCCAGTAAGCAGCAGAAATTGGCAGCTTTGTCCACATGGCTCTGCTTTTAGAGTCCAGACTAGAAGGGACAACTGGGACAATTGATGCTGGTTATCTGGTGCTAAGAAATTAACAGTGATTAAGAAGAGACCAGCATCACTTGGGTGAAGTCTTCTGGGAAGTGTTTTCTGAGAGCACAAAGAAGCTGAGTTCCAGAAATAGTCAAGGTTGTACTTCCTGCTACAGCTGTAGTTGATAATGTGCAAGCATTACCCTGGTGGTACTGGTTCTGAAGACATGAAGGCATCATGAAGATCAGCTGAAGCTCGACACTGTGAGAGTCCATGGAAGACTTTTTGTGAAGGCGTAGCTTAAGTTGCAGTTGACAGCTCAGGACTGAAAGTGTTAAGCAAAGGATTTGAGGCTTGGCACCATGAAGAGTCTATGAGAGGCTATCGGTGAGGCCTCATTGTAACAGAAGAGCCCAGTACATTGGAGATGTCAGTACCATGGAATTATCACCAAGAACAGAAGCAGCAACGGAGTAGATCAATCTAAGCTTAGAGTGCTACAGAGGACAGAGCTGAAGAAGTGATGCCAGCCCTTTGAAGGAGCCCAGAACATCATGTGTGGATCCCAGAACTTGAAACAAGAAGCTGTAACATTGAACTTGTCTTGGAGACTCAAAGGTGTTCAAGACGCTAGAGTTGTGGGCTCTCTGCTGAGGAAAGTTGTTAACAGGGCGTGGAAACAGCCAAAGAGAAAGGTTGTTGCAGTCATCAAAGATGAAAAAGGAGTTGGAGATATGAAGACCACTTTGATATCAGAACTGCAGTTGTAGAGTTTGGAGTTTACCTAGCTAGTTTCCTGTCTTGGTTTGCGGATTACAGTTAAGTGATTGGATGAATCTCGGAAGAGACTTTGAACTTTGGACTTTCAACATGATTGAGACTGCTATAGACTATGGGGCCTTTAAATTAAACTAAATATATTTTGTATTATACTATGTTTAGGTATGGCCACCACTGGCTCATGTGTTTGAATAAGTCTATGACAAGCAAAGGAATGGAATGTGATTACTTGTGTATGTTTGGCCCAAGGAATGGCACTTTTAGAAGATGTAGCCCTGTTCAGTAGGTGAGGTCTTGTTGGAGTAGGTATGTCACTGTGAGTGTGGCTTTAAACTGTTTGCCTGAAAGTCAGAATTCTGCTAGCATCTTTCAAATGAAGATGTAGAACTCACAGCTCCTCCTGTACCATGCCTTCTTAGATGTTGTCAAATTCCTACCTTGATGATAATGGACTGAATTTCTGACCCTCTAACCTGGGTTAAGTGTCCTTAAAAAGAATTACCTTGGGCATGATGTTTGTTCACAGCAGCAAAAAAGACAATGTTTCACTTTGTGTGGAGTAATATTGTTAGTAATTCGACTGTAGTTAACCCTAGTTATTCACTCCTCAAGGATAACATATTTCCAGAAATATTACAACCATCATGTCTGTCTTCTACTTGTAAAATGAAGTTCAGAGCTGGGACATCCTTCAGTCATGTCAGACCATAAATATATAACAATGCATTTTAGTAAAATCTTGACAGTCTTATTTGCACTTAGTATTTGCCTGTGAAGTAAGATGTTATGTCAAAATGAAATTTTGTTTTGAAAAGATTTATATATTAATTATTTTGATTGTGCATGAATATATTGCTTTCACATATTTATTTGTGTGTGTTTGTGTGTGTGTGTGTGTGTGTGTGTGTGTCTGTGTGTGTGTTTGTGTCTGTGTACCATAAAAATCTATTGCCAACTGGTGATAGGAAGGGTCTGTGAGTGCCCTGCAATTGGAGTAACAGGCAGGTACCATATGAGACCATGGAGCTAAAGTTAGGTCCTCTGCAACAGTAGCAAGTGTTCTGTACAATGATATTTCTCTAATTTCCTCAATTAAAAATTTTCTACAAACAAATTCACACAGTAAATATCAAAAAAATGAACAAAGTGCACAAAACGCACAACACAACTGCACAGAAGTCTAGACTATGTTTGAGAATGTTTCTGATGGCTTTGCAAGCCCATGCTGTGACGACTGTATTTGGAACATATTAGTCATATTCAAAATCTTCCTGTCTCTACTCTGCCTCTAAATGGCTTTTGAAAATCCAGTCTCAATTTCCTCCTGTGTTTCTATATTCTCATCTTGACAGTGAAAATACTCTTATTCTCTATGTCATATAATTACAAAAATTAAAGAAGGTGTCAAGCTAACAATATAGCAATAACTTGTAATATGAAAACTATGGAAGATTTTGTAACTGATCTGACTACATTGTGGAGTTTTCAGAACAGGGAAGGAAGGCATCTATCACAACCTGCCTCATGAAGTTACTAAAAATCTGTCTGATGTGAGAACTTTGGAAGCAAAGAAATTGGTGAAAAATTGTATTTTGGGTTTTCCAAGCTCTTGGGCTAATATCCAGTTATCAGCGAGTACATACCATGTGTGTTCTTTTGTGACTGGGTTACCTCACTCAGGATGATTTTTTCTAGTTTCATCTGTTTCTCTGTGGATTTCATGAAGTCATGTACCACATTTTCTATATCCATTAGAAAATCTTCAAATTTGTTCTTAAGTTCTGTTTTGGCCCAGTAGTTATTGAGTAGACAATTGTTCAATTTATAAGTTTTATATTGTTTTTGTTGTTATCCATGCCCAGCTTTAATCTGTCTGATATGATGTGATTTTCTTATGTCTGTTGAGACTTGCCTTGAGTATAAGTATCTGGTCAATCTTGGAGAAGATTCTATAATGTGATGAAAAAAAAGGAATGTTGTTCTCTATTTTGATGAAATGTTCTGTAAACACCTGTTCATTCCATGTGATCTGTAACATTTGATAGCTCTGGTATTTTTTGTATGTTGGTTTGTTTAATTTTTTCTAGATGACCTGTCCACTGGTGATAGTAACTTACTATCAGTATGTGAGGGTCAGGGTTAGGGTGATTTTAGCTATGGGAGTGTTTATTTTTTTAAAAAAAGTTGTGTCCTTGGTTTGGGATATAGATACAAAAAAAGTGAAATATCATCTTGGTTAACTTTTTCTTTGATAAGTAAGAACTGTCATTTCCTATTTTTTTTATTAGTTTTGGCTTAAAGGCTATTTTGATAAACATTATGATAGCTACACCAGCTTCCTTTTCAGGTCCGTTTGCTAGAAAAATATTTTTCTTATGTTTTACCCTTAAGTAATGTCTTTCCTTGATGTTGAGGTATGTTTCTTGCATACAGCAGAAGGACTGACCCTGTTCTTTCATTCATTCTGTCACTTCTATTGTGGAATTGAAACCATTAATATTGTGAGATATTAATAATAAACGCTTATTGATTTCTATCATTTTTGTTGTTACTGGTGTTGATGGTGATAGTGTGTTTGAGGGTGGTGCCTTCCTCTTTTTGTTGATTTTTCTTTGTTTTTACTGTTATTTATTTCCTGAGTTTTCATGACATAGTTAATTTCCATAGGTTGTAGTTTTTCTTATAGTAACTTCTATAGCAATGGATTTGTAAATAGATACTGTTTAGATTTGACTTTATCATCTGATGTGTTATTTTCTGTGTCTATGATGATTGAAAGTTTTGCAGGGTATACTTGTCTGGGCTGACATATGTGGTGTCTTTGAGTCTGTGGCACATCTGTTTAGTCCCTTGTGGCTATTTGAGTCACCATTGAAAAGGGTGTAATTCTAATAGGTCTGGTTTATACTTTACATTTCCTTTGAAGTTTTTAATATTCTTTCTTTGTTCTATATGTTTCATGGTTGATCATGATGTAGCAAGGAAACTTCTTTCTGGTCCAATCTATTTGGTATCGTGCATGCTTCTTATAAGTTAATAGGCATCTGCTTCTTTAGGTTAGAAAATTTTCTTCTATGATTTTGTTGAAAATAATTTCTAGGCATTTGAGCTGGGATTCATCTCATTCCTCCATTCCTATTATTTGTCAGTTTGTTCTTTGCAGTGTCTGAGTTTTGCTGGATATTTTGGGTCAGAAATTTTTTTTAGACTTAACATCTTCTGCTATCTTATCATCTATCATATCTATCTTATCATCAATGATGGAGACTTTGTCTTTTATCTCTTGTATTTTGTTAGTGAGGCTTGCCTGTGTAGCTTCTGTTCAATTTCCTTAATTTTTTATTTCCACAGTTTCCTAAGTTTGTGTTTTTTTTTTATTGCTTCTATTTTCATATCTTGACAGTTTTGTTGACTTTCTTGAACTGGTTCCTCTACCCTTTTGGTTTTCTTGAAAGGATTTATTAGTTTCCTCAATAATTTGTTTGCGACTTTCTGGTTTTTGTTTGTTTGGGTTTTTTTTTTTTGTCTGTTTTGTTTTGTTTTAGGGATTTACTCATTTTCTCCTTTTGTTTGTTTGTTTTGTTTGTTTATTTCTCTGGAGTTTTTCCTTTTTTGTTTTTTTGCTTTTTTGGTTTTTTTTTTTTTTTCTGTGTAGCCCTGGCTGTTCTGGAACTCACTTTGTGGACCAGGCTGGCCTCGAACTCAGAAATCTGCCTGACTGTGCCTCCCAAGTGCAGGGAGTGGATTTTTTCCATTACATTATTTTATTTATTTACATTCCACAAGGTACCCCCTTCCTGGTCCTCCCTCCCTGAGTTCTTCACCCATTGAACCCTGACCTGAAAAGGTACTCTCCCACTGGCACATTCACTCCCACCTGAATCCTACTAACATCTCTCATTCCTGGGCATCAAATTTCCACAAGATTAAGCTTAGCCTCAAACATTGATATCAGACAAGGCAGTCCTTTGCTACATATGTAGCAGAGGCTATGAATCAGTCCATTTATGCTCTTTTGTTGGTGATTTAGACTCTTGTAGCTGCCAGGCATCCAGGTTAGTTGACATTGTTGTTCTTCCTATAAGGTTGTCAACCCCTTCAGCTCCTTCAGTCCTTTCTCTAATTCTTCCACAGAGGTCCTAAGTTCAGTCCAATGATTGGCTGCAAGTATCTGCATTTGTCTTAGTCAGATGCTGGTAGAGCTTCTCAGAGGACAGCCATGGTAGGCTCCTGTTTGCAAGCACAAAATGGTACCAGTAATAGTGTGGGGTTTGGTACCTGCACAAGGGATGGATCTAAAGTTGTGCCCAACTTTGGATGGCCTTTTTTTTTCAGTCTCTGTTCCATGTTTGTCCTTGCATATCCTTTAGACAGGAACAACTCTGGATTAAGAATCTTGAAGATGGGTGGGTAGATGAATGCCTCATATGAAGGTCTTGTCTATCTATTGATGTTGTTTCTTCAGGGTCCATCTCCCCCATCTTGGGCATTTTGTATAAAGTTATGACCATTGTGTTCTTGGAGCCTCTCAATTACTGGTGTCTTGGACTTTGTAGAGACTTTTCCTTTCCCCCACACCACAGTGCTGTATATTCATTTTTCTAGACCTCTGGGTTTTTCTCTTGTCTCTTCCCATACCTGATCTGCCTCCCTTTTCCCTCTGCCTCCTTTCTGCCACACAGGCCTCACACTTTCTGCCTCTTTTAATTCTATGTGAGATTAAAGTATCCACAACTGGGACACTGCTGCTAAAGTTCATATGCTCTGTGAACTGTATTATGGGTATTCAGAACTATTTGGCTAATATCTACTTGTCAATGAGTACATACCATGTATGTATTTTGTAGTCTGGGTTAACTCACAAACAATGATATTTTCTAATTCTATCAATGGGCCTCCAAAATTTATGATGTATTTCTTTTAATAATTGAGTAATACGCCATTGTGTAAACAAACCATATTTTCTGTATTCATTTTTTGGTTGCAGGATGTCTGTGCTGTTTCCACCTCCTTACTATTACAATTAAGGCTGCTACACCTTTTGTGTATATTGTGAGGGGTGGAATACCTGCATCTTCACGTAGAACTATTTCCAGTTCTCTGAAGAACCACTAGGTTGATTTCCAAAGTAGTTGTACAAGGTTGTAATCCCACCAGCAATAGAGGATTGTTCCTTTTTCCACACAGTCTGTATGTGCTTTAGCCTGAATTTTTAATCTTATCCATTCTTGTTGGTATAAAGTGGAATCTAAGGGTCATTTAATGTGCTCTTTCCTGATGACTAAGTATGTTGAACATTTCTATAAGTGCTTGTTGACCATATCAGATTCCTCTGTTGGGTATTTTCTGTTTAGCTCTGTACCACATTTTTATTAGGTTATTTGGTTTTCTTGAGTCTAATATCTTGAGTTCTTTGTATATTAGACCTCTATTGATTGCATTGTTAGTGAAGCTCTTTTTTCAATGATGGGTGGCTGTTTTGTCTTGACAATGTTCTTTGCCTTACAGAAATTTTCAGTTTATGTGGTCCCAGTTGTCAACTGTTGATCTGAGAGACTGAGGCATTGGTGATCTCTCTGTTCATGAAAATTTCCCCTGTTTCAATGTGTTCAAAGCTATTTATACTTTCACCTCTATTAGATTCAGTGTCCCTGATTTAATGATAATGTCCTTGATTCACTTGGACTTGAGCGTTGTGCAAGGTGATAAATATGGATGGATGTGCACTCTTCTACAGGCAGACCATTTATTAGACCAGCACCTTTTGTTGAAGATGCTTCCTTTTTTTTTAGTGTATGATTTTGGCTTCTTTGTAAAAGATTAAGTGTCCCTAGGTATGTGGGTTTATTTCTGGATCTTCAATTCTATTCCATTGATCAACATTTTTGCCTCTTTACCAATACACTATGGTTTTGTGTGTCGTTATTGGTTTGTAGTACAGCTTGAGGTCAAGAATAGTGATTCACCCCAAAGTTCTTCTCTTTTTGATATTTCATTTATTTCATTTCATTTCAAATGTTGTCCCCATTCCAGGTCTCTGCTCTGTAATCTCCCATTTTATTCCCCTTCCCCTTTGCCTAAGAAGGTGCTCCCCTACACACCTAACCACTCCTGGCTTGCCACTCTAGCATCCCTCTATACTAGGGCTTCAAGCCTCTACAAGACCAAGGGCCTCTCTTCCAATCAATGCTAGATGGAATAATCCTCTACTACATATGTAGCTGGAACCATGGACCCATCCTTATATACTATTTTGTTGATGGTTTATTCACTTGAAGCTCTTGGGGGTCTGGGAAGTTGCTATTGTTGTTCTTCCTATGGGGTTGCAATCCCCTTCAACTTCTTCAGTCCTTTCCTTAAGTCTTCCATTGAGCTCCACAGGCTCAGTCTGATGGTTATCTGTGCATATCTGTGTCTGTTTTAACAAGTGCTGGCAGAACCTCTCAGAGGACAGCTATACCAGACTTCTGTCAGAAAGCACTTCTTGTCATCAGCAATAGCCTCTAGGTTTGGTGACTGCAGCTGGGATAAATCTCAAGGTGGGGATCTCTCTGTATGTCCTTCCTTCGATCTGTGGTTTATTGTATGTCCCTGGTTTCCATTAGACAGGAACAATTTTGGGTTAAAATTTTTGAATTGGGTGGATGTTTTCTATTCCCTGAACTACTCAATGCCTGACCCTACTTCATTTTGGGGGTGTATGTGAGATGGCACAGAATAAATGATAGACCCTGTGAGCAGGTGAGAAATGACACAGAAAGTTCATCTGAACACTGTTGTAAGCTTCTTTAATACTCTCCTCTTCCACTGGTACTCCATTAATCCCGTAGCAATCCTCTACATTGGGGTATCAAGTGTCCACAGGACCAAGGGCCTCCTCTTCTGTTGATGCCAGATAAGGCAATCCTCTGCTATATTGAAAGCTGGAGTCATCTGTACCTCTTTGCTTAGTAATTTAGTCCCTGGGACCTCTGGGGTATTTGGTTGGTTGATATTATTATTCTTTGTATGAGGTTGCAATCCCCTTCAGCTCCTTCAGTCCTTCCCCCAAGCCCCCCATTGTGTTACCCATGTTCTATCTGATGCTTGATTGTGACCCTCAGTGCTTGTACTAGTCAGGATCTGGCAAAGCCTCTCAGGAGACAGCTATGCCAGGCTCCTGTCAGCAAGTGCTTCTTGGCACCACCAATAGTATCTGGGTTTGGTGTCTGCAGATGACATGTATTCCTAGGTGGGGCAGTTTCCAAATGGCCTTTCCTTCAGTGTCTGGTCCTATTGTTGTTCTTGCATTTTCTTTAGATAGAAACAAGTTTGTGCATTTTTTACATGATTCTCAGCCATTCAAGATTCCTTAGTTGAGACTTCTTGGTTTTTCTCTGTATCCCAATTTTTAATAGGGTTATTTGGTTCTCTGGAGTCTAATTTCTCATACTTTTTGTATATTTTAGATATTAGCATTCTATCTAAGGTAGGGTTGTTAAAGATCTTTTCCCAATTGATAGGCTGCCATTTTGACCTATTGAGAGTGGTCTTTGCCTTACAGAATTTTTTCAATTTTTTTAATTTGTCAATTGCTGATCTCTGAGCATGAGTCATTGGTAGTCTGTTCAGGAAGTTTTCCCCAATGCCAATTTTTTCAAACCTCTTTTTTTCCACTTTCTCTTCTATTAGATTCAGTGTATCTGGTTTTATGTGGAGGTTTTTAATTCACTTTTGTTTGAGCTTTGTTTTAGGAGATAAAAATGGATCAATTTCCATTCTTCTACATGCAGACCACCAGTTAGACCAACACCATTTGTTGAAGATGGTTTCCATTTCCCAATATATGGTTTTGGCTTCCTTGTCAAAGATCAATTGTCCTCAGGTATGTGGGCTTTTTTCAGCATCTTATGAAATGATCATGTGATTTTTTTTCTTTTGAGTTAATTTATATTGTGGATAATATTGATGGATTTTTATAAAATGAACCTGTCCTGCATCCTTGTGATGCAACTTACTTGACCTATGTGAATGACCATTTTGATGTGTTTTTAGATTCACTTTGGGAAAATGATATTGAGCATGTTTGCAATCATATTCATAAACAAAACTGGTCTGAATTTCTTCTTCATTGTTGGGTCTTTGTGTGTTTTAGGTATCAGAATAACTGAAGAAACATAGAATGAATTAGGTAATTCTTCTGTTTCCATTTTGTAGAACTGTTTGGGAGAAATATTGGTGTTAATGGTTCTTTGAAGATCTCATAAAACTCTTCATCAAAACTCTATGGCCCTGAGGTTGTTTGTTTGTTTGTTTGTTTGCTTGTTTTTTCACTTGTAATGACTGCTTCGATTTCCTTAAGGATAATGGGAATGTTTAGGTAGCTTAATTGATCTTGATTTAACTTTATGTGGTATCTGTCTAAAATAATCATCCATTTCATGTAGATTTCTCCATTGTTGTAGTGTATAGTATCTTGCAGTAAGACCTGATGATTTTTTTTAATTTTCTCAGTTTCTGTTGTTATATCTACATTTTCATTTCTGATTTTGTTAATTTGAATACTGTCATTATGCCCTTTAGTTAGTTTGGCTAAGGATTTGGCAGTCTTGTTGATTTTCTCTAAGAACCAGCTCTTGAGGTTTTGTATTCTTGTTGTTTTGCTTTTGCTTTTGTCTTATTTTGATTCTTTGTATTGTTCTCTTTGTTTATAATTGATTGATTTCAGCCCTGAGTTTGATTATTTCCTGTCTTCTACTCCTCTTAGGTGTATTTGATTCTTGTTAGTCTAAAATTTTCAGGTGTGGAGTCAAGTTGCAAGTTATGAATATCTCCAATTTCTTTATCGAGGCACTTAGCACTATGAATTTTCATCTTTGTGCTGCTTTCATTGTGTCCCATAGATTTGGCCAAGCTGTGTCTTCACTTTCTTTCTCTTTCTTTCTTTCTTTCTTTCTTTCTTTCTTTCTTTGTTTCTTTCTTTCTTTCCTTCTTTCTTTCTTTCTTTTCTTTCTTTCTTTCTTTCTTTCTTTCTTTTTTTCATTTTTATTGGTTGTTTTATTTATTTACATTTCAAATTTATCCCCCTTCTAGGTTTTCCCTCCAAGTATCTCATATACCACCTGCCCTCCCCCCCTCCTTTTATGTGGGTGCTCAACCCCTCAACTCCTGCCTCATGGTCCTAGCATTCCTCTTCATTGGGTCAGCAAGCCTTCACAGGATTAAGGGCTTCCCCTCTGATTGATGCCAGATAAGGCCATCCTCTGTTACATATATAGCTGGAGCCATGGGTCCCTCCAGGTGTATTCTTTGGTTGGTGGTTTAGTCCCTGGGAGCTCTGGGATGTCTAGTTGGTTGATTTAGTCATTTTTCCTATGGTGTTCCAAACTCCTTCAGCTTGTTCAGTCCTTCCCCTAACTCCACTGTTTGAGGCCCTGTGCCCAGTCTGATGGTCGACTGAAAGCATCTCCATCTGTATAGGTAAAGCTCTGGCAGAGCCTTTCAGAAGTCATCTGTATCAGGTTCCTGCCAGCAAGCACTTCTTGGTATCAGCAATTGTGACTGGGTTTGGTGGCTGCATCTGAGATGGATCCCCAGGTGGGGCAGTCTCTGAATGGCCTTTCCTTCAGTCTCTGCTTCAATCTTTGTCTGTTATTTCTTTTAGGCAGGAACAATTCTGAGTTAAATTTTTGAGAAGGGTGGGTGGCCTTTTCTGGGTATGGTCTCTACAGGTTCTCTCTTCTCTTTGTTGAGTATTTTCGCTAGTTTTATGCCCATTGGGTCCTTTTACATCCGAAATATTGCCTTTGCTCTTGATCTCACCTCCCAGATACACTTCCACCTTTTCTTTTCTTCTCCTCCTCCTCCTCATCCTCCTTCTCCTCCTTCTTTGTCTTCATCTTCCCTTCCTCCTTCCCCTCCTCCTTCTTCTTGTTCCTATTTTTTAGATGTCAAAAAGATAATGATGATAAGATTTGACTAAAATGCATACACATGTATTGGTTGTTCTACAGGTTTTTTTTTTCCTTTGTTAAGGACTAAGATGGTTTTCTTTGGAAGAAATTGGAGAAGCCTGAATTCAATGGGACATACAGACTTTTCTATTCTTTTCATTAATCTGACTTCAAAGATTCTATATCTTCTTTCATTAGAGTCATTGATCCTCCAGGGATCAAGAAAACTTAGCCACTTTGTAAAACACATTGTACCTTAAGCGATATTTGTGAGAAACTTTTAAGTGTCTCTATTACAATTAGCAACTGAAAAAAGTTTCGACAATGATATTGTCCCCCTAAGCGAGCATTGTCATTGTGACTGCAGGTGAAATGAAAATTGTCATTCTAGAGGGAGATGAGGTCACAAAGTCAAAGACCTTTATCTCAGGCTTGAGCTCTCTCTCTCTCTCTCTCTCTCTCTCTCTCTCTTCCACATTAATGGTTATTATGATGTCATGATCTGTACACTGAGCCCAGCATGTTGCAGAGGTAAGAAGGCAGGTGAGTATTTTTCCTTTCAAAATGTATTGTAGAGCCAGCAATGAAAATAAGCATGTGAAAGTACTCTTGTCACATAATGGGATCCTGGGTTAGAAACACCTCCATGGAAGAGACAGACAAGGCACAAGAATAATTTAATAGCTAAGAGGTGAGTGACAATGACAGAAACATTTCTAATCTTGTACAAGCCCTTCTTTGTTCTTACTGTAATATGAGCCCCCCACTAAGGATGACTATGGGTAACAACAGTGTAATGCAGCCTGTCTGTGAATATGTTGAAGGACTGTGGCAAAACATCAATGTGATAATTCAACTTACCTTACATGATGTGTAGAATAACATTGCAGGTATTATTATTATAAGTGAACTTACACTAGTTTCACATTATAATAAATGTTAGAATGGAAATATAATAAGCATACAATCATGGGAAGGTACAATATGTGAATATGTTCTGGAGTAAAATGTATTTTTTGTAAATTTTTGTGTCTATGCACTTATGAGCTATACAGGCATTAAATGATTATATTGTATGACCCCTTAGACAATGACTTGTTTGAAAACCCTCTCTTGAACTTGGGAAGAGATCACTGAAAGGAAGTTGTAAAAGGACTATCACATCAATGACAACAAATATGTTGAAGTTAGTCATATTCGAAAGTTAAGCATAACCTGATGTATACTTTTCCTTAATGTTTCTTTTTATTGCTACTGGAACACAGGGCCAAGGCTCTGTTCCTCAGCTGTTTGTCTCCATGCTTAGCTCTTTATTTCAGTTTGGAAAATGTTTGTCTTTTCATATTTTTCAAGGTTTGTTACTATATGTCAAATGTTTCTCCTCTATTTAAGTTCATTGTCAATTTTATCATAATAGGTTTATTAATATAAGATGTAGTTTGTATAGAACTTTAAATAAATATATTTAGTAACATAATTTGATCTAAATCTATTTTAGCACACTTTAGTATTAAATGTTGCCCTTTGTACATAATCATGGCATTAGTAATTCTATTATAATTGATACTAGAGCCTTTATTCCTCAATGATAACAGAGAATTTTTTCTGGTGACCTAATAAACACCAAGCCTTGTTAGATGAACCTGGGATGGGACATCTTTCAGGTCAGATCATACTTTGAATATGGTTTATTATTATTATTTCAAATGCTGTATTCACATTTGTCTTCTGCTTATAAAATCATGTTATGTCAAAATGGCAACTCATGTAAAAGAGCAATTTATTATCTATTTTGATTTTACGTTCATGAATGTTTTATCTGTATGTCTATATAGGCACTATGAGAATGCAGTTCCTGAAGAGGACAGAAGATGAACAGAAATGCCCTCTAATGTAAATTACAGGCAATTGTGAGCCACCACATAGGTGTTGAAAACTAAACATAGGTCCTCTGCAACAGCAGCAAGTTTTCTTTAGTACCAAGTGATGTCTCTTTTCTCTAATTGTGAAAACTTTCTACAGTCAACAGCACTCAGTAACATACCAACAATGTGAACAATAGTGTAAGTAAAGATCATAATTTTCATAGAAGCCTGGAATGTGCTTGAGAATACCTGTCTTTGTTTTGTGAGATAAGACTGAGTAAGCTGCATTTGTACCACACTACCCATTTTCAAGAACTTCAAGACTCCACTCTGACAGTAAGAGCTTTTGGATTTACATAATCACTTACACTTTGTGTTTCTAGCTTGTACTCTTGACAGTAAAAATAGAGCTACTGTCCACATCCGTTGGTTATCAGCATCAAATAAGATGAATAACAGTACCTCATAACAAAGGTTGACAATTTATATATTTAATAATAATAAATACACCTGCTATTTTTATAGCATTAAGGATATAAAAGGAGAGAGTACAGAAGAAGCAGAAGAAAACAACCATTAAGTCTAACATTTTAGCCATAGAAATGGAGCAATGCAAAATTGAGTATTGACATGGGCATTTAAAATAAGCTCACTTAAGTGTACTGTGAAAATTAGGGAACACTATATCTGAACTGCCTGCTTTGAGGAGTCTTTGGAACAAGAAAGGAATTTGTCTCACATAACATGGCTTATGAGGTCACTGAAAATGGGTCTGATGTGGTTAGTGTGAAAACTTTCGAGGCAAAGAAATTCAGGAATTCAAATTAACACATTGTCTGGAG